>JANRGW010002525.1:0-11814 GCA_024733675.1 Psilopsiagon aymara | reverse complement strand
GGAGAGGAGAGAAGAGGAGGGGAGAGGAGAGGGAGAGGAGAGGAAAGGAGAGGAGAGGAGAGGAGAGGAGAGGAGAGGAGAGGAAAAAAAGAAAGGAAAAAAGAATAAAGAAAAAAGAAAAAAAAGAAAAAAGGAAAAAAAAGAAAAAAGAAAAGAAAGAAAAAAGAAAAGAAAAAAGAAAAGAAAAAGAAAAGAAAAAGAAAGAAAAGAAAAGAAAAGAAAAGAAAGAAAAGAAAAGAAAAGAAAAGAAAAGAAAAGAAAAGAAAAGAAAAGAAAAGAAAAGAAAAGAAAAAGTTCTGACTTTCAGTTGGAAGAGACCTACAACAATATCTAATCGAACTGTGACCAATTCAGGGTTGAACTAGTTAAAGCATTCTATTAAGGGTGTTATCTAAAAGAGACTTGAGACTGAAAGGCCTGGGATGTCCAACACCTCAAAGAAGCCTGTTCCAATGTTTGACCACTGTCTCAGCAAGAATTGCTTTCTAATATCCAGCCTAAACTTCCCCTGATTCAACTTTGAACCATTCCCATGCATTCTATCACTCCATTTCCCTTTCTCACGATGCTATAGAGAGCAATGAGATTGCCTGTTAGCCTCTTTTACTCCAAACTGGACAAGCCCAAAGTTCTTACCTGCTCTTCATAAGACCTTCCTTCCAGCCCTTTCTCTAGCTTTGTTGCAACTCTGGATGCATCTGAACACTTTCACTTCCTGCTTCCACTGTGGGACCCACACCTACACACAGTACAGGTGAAACCGCACTAGTTCTGAATACAGTGGGATAATCACCTCTTTTGACTGACTGATTATACTGTGTTTGTCACACCCCATGATGTGTTTTGCTCTCTTGGGTGCCAGGACACACTGCTGACTCTTATTGAGCCTGCTGCTAATCAGTACCCCCAGATCCCTTTCTGTTTGTCTGCTCTCAACTCTCAATTTATACTTATGCTCAGTATCACTCCATCCCATGTGCACAATCTGGCATTTGGACTTATTAAATTTCATCCCATTAATGATTGCCTGATGCTCCAATCTATTCAGATTCCTCTATGATGCTCCAATCTATTCAGATCCCTCTGCGAGGTCCCACTTTGGTATAATCAGCAAACTTCCTAATGATGCATTCGACTCCTGCATTTACATTGTTAATAAATATATTGAGAGGACTGGCTAGAGGTAGAATTGAACCCTGAAGAACACTGCTGATGATCAGTCATCATTCAGATGTAGCCTCATTCACTACAACCCTCTGAGCTCTACCCTTCAGCCAGTTCACCTAGCTCACTGTGAACCAGCTTATTCCACAGCTGGACAAGTTGTCGAGAAAGATGCTGTAAAGGACAGTATCAAAAGTCTTACTAAAATACAGAAAAACTACATCCATCACCTCCCCTTCATCCAGTAGGTGAGTGATCATGTTATAGAAGGATATCAAATTGGTTAAATAGGGCCTTCCCTTTGTGAACCTTAAATGCCTTTCAACAGTACCCAGTATAATCTTCTCCATAATTTTTCCAGGAACTGAGTTTAGACTAACAGGTCTGTAATTCCCTTGGTCTTACCTCATGTCCTTTTTGTAGACTGGAATAGCATTCACTAGCTTCCAGTCAGCAGAGACCTCCCCATACTACTAAGACCTTTGGTAGATGATCCAGAGGCATCCTGGATCCATATGTCATAGCATCAGCTATCTCCTTCAGTACTCTGGGATAAACCCCATCAGGCCTCATAGACTAGTAAACAATCAGCTGATACAGCTAGTCCCTTTACAATTTCAGTGTTCACAAATGAGATGTTACTGTTCCCATAATTGCAGTTCTCTGACCCAGGGGATCAAGCAACCCAAAGTCTATCAGCCCTTCTGAAAGCCCTTCTTGTTAACTGAAAAACACTGGCCAGTTTCAGCTCTGAGATTTGGCCTTTCATGTCTTCTCTCTGCATGCACAAATCACAGCTCTGTAATCTTCCTGAGAACCCTGACCTCACATATAAAGAACAGACAACTTCCTTTTCCTCTGGAGTACCACAAGGACTTTTCTGTTCAACCAAGCAGGTCTTCTGCCCCACTTGCTTGACTTTGACACAATAAAATTGCTTGCTCACACAGTGGAATTGCCAGATTAGAAAAAAGTAGAATTTACTGAAGAAATGACCACTTGTGATCATTGCTTTCACATTCTGGCCAAGGTTCAGATTTTTTAAGCTTCATTTGTTCCCTCCCATTAACATAAATTAAATTTCCCAAAATAAAGGATGCTGCTAAAAACTAATATACTTTATGGTCAAACAGTAATTGCTGTGACCAGCCCTCTCAGGATATCTGAAGTACTTTATAAATATGAGGATGACTACTTGAGTAAAGACAACAGACTGTTTTGTTGCCGAAGTGGAAGAAAGACAAGGTAAGGGAATATGAATGTTGCAATTAAGACTGTCAAACATAGGCAATAATGTTTAAAAATGTTTTGGAAATTATTTTTTCCTTTTAGCAGAACAACTCCTACCTTAAATAATATATCCAGAATTAGAGTATTACTGACAAATATGTAGAATGCAAAGCATTTCAGATCTGGGTCTTTTTAATCACATACATTTTCAAAAAAATCACTATAGCCCTCATTAAATTGCATCAGAATTTCTTAGAATCATGGAATCATAGAATAGTTAGGGTTGGAAAGGAACTTAATATCATCTAGTTTCAACCCCCCTTCAATGGCCAGCGACACCTCACACTAAACCTTGCCAACCAAAGCTCTGCCCAACTTGGCCTTAAACACTGCCAGAAATGGAGCATTCACAACTTCCATGGGCAACACATTCCAGTGCCTCTCCACACTAAAGAATTTCTTCCTCAAATCCAATCTAAACTTTCCCTGTTTAATTTTGAACCCGTTACCCCTTGTCCTCTCACTACAGTCCCTAATAAATAGGCCCTCCCCAAAATCCCTATAGGCATCCTTCACATGCTGGAAGGCTGCTATGAGGTCTCCAAGCAGCCTTCTCTTCTCCAGGCTGAATAGACCCAACTTTCTCAGCCAACCTTCATACAGGAGGTGCTCCAGTCCCCTGATCATCCTCGTGGCCCTCCTCTGGAATTGTTCCAAAAATTCTGTCCTTTTGAGGACACCAGAATTGCACACAATACTGCAAGTGAGGTCTCACAATACTGAAGTAGAGGGGCAGGATCACCTCCCTCAACCAGCTGGCCATGCTCCTTTTGATGCAGCCCAGGATATGGTTGGCTTTCTGGGCTGCAAGCACACACTGAAGACCGCTCATGTTCAGGTTCTCATTGAGCAGTACCTCCAAGTCCTTCTCCGTAGGGCTGCTCTCAATCTCTTCTCTGCCCAACCTGTAGCTGTGCCTGGGATTGCTCCCACACAGGTGTAGGACCTTGCACTTGGCATGGTTAAACTTCATCAGGTTGGCATCAGCCCACCTCACAAGCATGTCATGGTCCCTCTGGATGGCATTCCTTCCCTCCAGCGTATCAACTGAACCACACAGCTTGGTGTCATCGGCAAGCTTTGCTGAGGGCGCACTCAATCCCACTGTCCATGTCACCAACAAAGGTGTTGAATAAGACCAGTGCCAGCACCGATCCCTGAGGTACACCACTCATTACTGGTCTCCAGCTGCACACTGAGCCGTTGACCACAATTATCTGCATGCAGAGATCCAGCCAGCTCTTTATTCACCAAGTGGCCCACCAATCAACTTGATGTCTCTCTAACTTAGAGACAAGGACGCCATGTGAGACAGTGTCAAATGCTTTGCCCAAGTCCAGGTAGATGACATCAACAGCTCTATCCCGGTCCATCAGTTCTGTAGCCCCATCCTAGAAGGTCACCAGATTGGTCAGGCAGGATTTCCCCTTAGTGAAGCCATGCTGGATATCACCAACCACCTTCTTGTTTTTCATGTGCCTCAGCATGCCTTCCAGGGGAATCTGCTCCAAGATTTTGCCAGGCACAGATGTAAGACTGTCTGGTCTGTGATTCCCCGGGTCATCCATTTTCCCCTTTCTCATGGATTCAGCACTAGCAGTCATTTTTCTCTTTCTTGGTAGCTGGTGCAGTGCTGGTTTTTTGACTTTCTGCCTGGGAACAGCGCTGATAACACCAATGTTTTCAGTTAAGGCCTAGCAATGTTTGGTTTGGCCAAGGACTTTCTGAGCCTCATGCTCTGCCAGGGAGGGGGAGCCGGGAGGAAGCAGAGACAGGACACCTGACCCAAACTGACCAAAGAGGTAATCCATACCACAGCATGTCATGGCCAAGATGCAGAAACAGAGAGCAGAGACCCGGAAGGGTGCTGGGGGGTGCACTGCTTGGTTGGGCTGGGTATACGTGGTGAGCTGTTGTATTCTCTTCCTTTGTATTTCTCTTTTCATTATTATTATTGGAGGTAGCAGTAGTGATTTGTGTTATACCTTAGTTACTAAACTGTTCCTTACCTGTGGGAGTTGCATTCTTTCTATTCTCCATGTAGCAAACTGCGTGGCTGATTTTCGGCCTAAACCACAACACCCTTCTTGAAAATGGGGGTTATATTACGTTTTTTCCAGTCATCGGGTACTTCACCTGGCTGCCATGATTTTTCAAATATGATGGACAGTGGCTTAGCAACTTCATTTGCTAGTTCCTTCAGGATGCGCAGATGGATTTCTTCTGATCCTATGGACTTGTGTACGTTCAGGTTCTTACGATGGTCTGGAACCAGATCCTCTCCTACAGTGGTCCTAGGGTCTTCATTCTCACAGTCCCTGAGTCTGTCTTCCAAGACTTAGGCTGTGTGGTCTGAGCATTTGTCAGGGAATACTGAGGCAAAGAAGTCATTGAGAACCTCCTTCGGAGTGTTTTAAAAGACTGGATTGATCTAGTTTGTTTTGTACTGATTTATCATGTTTCAGTATAAAACAAAAGACTGTGATTTTTTAATTATAAACCTAATTAACTCTTGCAAAATAAAGGACCCCGACCTTAGCCCTTGAGTTATTTCTTGTCTTGCAGAGCACAAAGCAATTCACTGTCTAATCTCAACCCCAAACTGTGTATTTAGAGAATATGGACTTCCTGTTACAGGCCTAACTAGTATATGTAAGAATAGCTGTATTTGTTTATATATGTATAGATTTATCACATGTTTTTCAGGTTTTTGTTCTTTTTTAATAAATAAAATAATTAAAATGTCTTGCTTATATATAGAAGTTTTATTATTGCAACTACAGAAGTGAATGTTTTGTCCTGAAAATAATAATAGTGAAATGGTCACAAGAGCTGTTGTGTTTTGATTTTGTTGTGTTTTTCAGACAATTTTATAATTTTTTCACTTTTTCTTCCTCCTCTTTTTTTTTTTTTTTTTTTTTCATGTTAAAAGGCTTGGTCATACGAAAATACAAAGCCCTGTTCTTGTCACACTTAATACTTACAATTCAGAAAGCTCTTTCATTGGCTGTCTGTAAATGTACAGTTTAATATCCTTTTTCATAACTTCCCTGTCCTTGCTTTCTTCTCCTTCACTGACTATTCACTTTATAACTTTCCTTTTACACTGTTTTAGATTTTATAATTGAGTCTGTGAATTCTGTTGGATTAACAAATACCTTTGAGATGGAAGTCTGTATTTTTTCCAGAAAAGCAGTATATCCTCAGTGTACAGTTTTTATGGGATTACTCTAATCTTTCTTCTCCCTTTATTTCCTTGTTTTATTCTCTGAAAATCACTTTAAGGAGTCTTTAGAGATTACCTCTTCACACAAATATAAGGAATATTTCTTAACACTTGACACCATCTATTTTAAATAAAGCACACTGAAATCTACACCTAGAAACCTAGACACCTCTGAGTAATGCTCAACAAGAAGAAATTGATAGAGGAAGAAACCTGAGAACACGTGTTGATAGAAACTTCATTAATTATTTTCAATTTAAAATAAATCTGTCATTTTAAGGGTAAATGTCTGAAATTTACAAAATTCATCTAAAAAAAAGAAAGAAGAATGGAGGGGGAAGGCTTGGATTGCTAAAAGAATGACAAAAAAATATTTGTTCTGTGCAAATACAAATTTTAGTCTCCTTTTTAGCTTTTTTAAACAATGTAAAAATAGATGGAATGTGCAGTCTTGAGCATTAAAACTGTGCGTTAGGATAGTTTGGACCAAGCATTAGGATAGTTTAAAAAATATAAACTTGAAGTAAATTGGAGTAGATTTCTGAGAAAAGAATGAAAAAAGTTGAAAAGGAGTGGTGATAAGTGGTGCAAAGAAGTAGCAAAACCCGCCTCAGTTATAAATTATAATGCCATATATAGAAAACTTCCACACTGCCAACTTTTTATAAATCCTGGTAAAATACAAGCACAAAAACTTAATTTCTTTTTATCTTTTCTTTTTTTTTTTTTTCCCCAGTGAAATACAGGGCAGGGAAAGTAAAAGCCTTATGGTGTCATTATTTTGGTTTTTCTATTAGATGATTTAGGGTTTTGGTCATTTTCTGCATTTCTTCTTTAACAAAATATATCTAGAGTGCAGAATCTGTGGAAAAAACAAATTCTATAGATTTATTAAGTAATCTGAAAAAGATGTGTTACAGTCATAACATTTACATTAGATTGGCAAAGTCAACATAATCCAGTATGGCATTCTGTTAAGGAGGTTTAAATATTACTGCACAAAGAAGGTGGTCAGTTTACAAGAAATTCTCTTTACTTCTGTGCAGGTGAAAAGTGTCATTTTTAAACTAAATATTTAAAATAAGGTAATAGAAAACCTTTCTGCAGTTTCTCTCTAGCACCTATTTTCACTCCTTTGCCTCTGCTTTGTTTCAGAAATCACTGTAGCTGTTCACAGATTCAGTTTTAGACACCCAAGTCACTAAGTCACTCCTAGGTGTAATTTCTCTGCATAGACTTACTTAAAATTTAGTCTACAAAGAAACAAAAGTGAACAGCTGGGCCATTATTTTTAGACCAGTTAAGAGAAAGGTAAAGTAAACTGATTTCAAGTAAAACTGCTGTTGAAAAAGAAGCTTTCATGTTTAACAAGAGCCAATGTATTTTTTTTCTGTAGCCCTGCAAGAAGCAAGTATAAATTAGAAATTATCACACTGAAAAGCATTTCTTCCAGGAGTCCATGTAAGATAAGTACACATCAAATAGCAAAACATGTAAATGAACTAGAAACACTGAGGAACAAAAAAAGTGAGATCGAATATATATATATGTACCAAAAATATTATAATAGTAGTACGGAGTATAATTTCATACAAATAGTTTGATTTGAGAGTGGTACATCCCACCCTGATCACATCACAGTACTTGAGACGGTCCGTAAAACCTGTAAATTTGGGTTAAATAAACATAATTTTATGTTATCTGAAAAATTCTGCTATCTATTTCAATTTTGTTTAGAAAACAGAAGGCAAAAGTATGTAGCAGTGACAGTACACTGTTAGAGAAGAAAACTTCTGACCAAAAACTAGAACATATACTTTACACTAGTGATCCCAAGATCCACTTATCTTTTGCATCCAGCAAACTTTCACGAATATCCTTTATTAGCCCTGTTAGAGCAATTGTATGGCAGTAAAGTGATGTCATTTAGAATGAGTTGGAACATTTTGTAACTTTCTTTAAATCATCCAGCCACTGCCTGCCTGTTGCCTGCTTTCAAGGTACTGGCAAGACTGAGACAGGGGCCTGAAATAATCACCCTGAACTGAATTCAAGACAGAGGTTTCTGTTTCCATGGAATTTCACAGCTTCTAATATCACTGAGTTAAATTAAAGCTAAGCCATTTTTTTTTTTTTTTTCACTTGAAACTAGCAAAGCAATCATAAAAGAAGAAAGATAAAACGTAAAATAATAGAAAAAAGACTGCCAAAATAAATTAGTATGTTAAGGTCAAATGTCCATTCTGAAGTTCATTTTTAAGTCAAAATTTTCATGTGGAGAAATACCATGGACGTCAGAGCACAGAGCTACATCGCTACAGTCAGCTTAAACAAGACATTTTCTAGTAATCCCCCTATTGTAATGTATTGTTTCCTATATGAACATTTTCAACAGTATTATACTTCTAAAATACCACAGCGGATTAGAAAAAAAGAAAATGTTCCTAAGGTATCACTTAAAAAAACCCACACACAATACCCCCAAGAACCCTTTGCAGGCTCTAATCTACTCCATGGAAAGAAAGTAATGGGATTAGATCTCTATCAGAGTTACTTTCATTGAGTCAAATGAGCTGAGTGTTACTGAAAAGAACTGTGTTCTTCAATACAGCAGAACATGGAAACACTTTTGTTGGTGTTGCAGTTAGATGTCCTCATTGCGCTCATTGTGTTTAGCCATGCAATTATAAAAACCTTTCCTCCACCTTGGCTCAAAAATCCTAGCACTAATGGCTGCTTAAGACTATGTAAAGAACCAGCAGTCAGATCTAATTTCCTGTCTGGAATTTTAAATTGTTGGCTTCATTATTAAAACACCACCTCTAATTTTGATCCAGATTTCAAAGCAGTGTTGCTACCATATCTGAGAATTTCCTTTATGTCTTCATTTTAAAGTTCAGCCATTTCACAGATATGCAGTTCATCTGGTTTAGATGTCCACTGCTGTTCAGAAACTATGCATAATTCATCAAATTGTGCTAAATCTAGTAGGATTATTCCAAATATATGAAAGAGTTTATTAATTCATTTCTAGAAGGATAACTTAATTTTAATCTGAGTAAAACAGAACTTTTAAATTAATCAGTTATATTAGCTTTAGGCACATCTAGTTCCCATGGTTTAGTTTTAGCATATAGTTTTATCACTTATGGAATCATTGAAAATGTAACATGGCAGGAATTTTGATTCAAAAAGGATATTCAGCAACATGGAAAAAGCTACCATTGAAAAGCTGATGATCTCAAGTCTAAATCTGTAGTTTATATACAATTTATATCTGTATCTAGATATAAGAAATCATGATTTTTCACATTAATTCATGAACAAAATGATAATACTAATTGCAAGCTAAAAAAATTTGAAATAAAATTTTTGTAGATGATTTTAAAATAAACTTTACTTTCTATATAAATTTCCTCTTAGTATTTCTGCAAGATGCTTTCTTCTTTTTTTTTTCTTTTTTTTATTTTTTTACAAAGACTTCTAAGAAAGAATTTAGATTTGACCCAGCCTCTCCCAGTGGTCTTAATATATGCTGACAATATGAAATATGTTAATCTTTCTTTATAGAACATCTTCCTTGTTTATTTACATCAACTTTGCATTTTGTACAAATTGCATTTCCTCTAGTGTCATGGCTCTCCTCCTTTGCTTAGTTCCTCAAAAATGGCAAAAAAAATTATTAATTATTCATCTAGGTAGGAAACAGAATGTCTGTGGTTCAACCTCTACAGGTTTATAGTTTTTTGTCTTAGGTACCAGGAAACTTCAGATATCATGTTACTAGGAAAGCAGCAACAAATTGGCAGAAGCCAGAGAAAAGAAGAAAAAGTGATAATGGGACCTGGAGGGAATTACTTCAGGGTTATGATGAATAAGCTAAAACTAAAATATTTTAGCTAAACACTAACTAAGGGAGGGGGGTGAGAGAGGCAGCGAGACAGAGGGGGAGAAGAAAGAAGAGAAATTATTTTGTTTAAAGTAGGCTATCATAGAAGTAATGAGGTGAGATTAACAAATGGAAAGTTTAAACTGAATATCGGTAGATATCCTGACAGGGAGATGTATTAGGATTTGCAATATTCTCCTAAGGGTAGTGGTAGAAGATTCATCATTTGGTATTTTCAGCATTAAACCAGGACAAACTACAGGAAAAAAATATAGTTGGAGAAAATTCTGCCTTGACAGAGATATGAAATGAAAAATCTAATAGGACTTTTCCATCTCTAACTTGTTGCTATGAAACTGCCAGAAAAGACTAAATTTAATATTCTCAGTGTCTTTTTTTCTTTTTTACATTAATTATCTTACTGTTTTCCATACATTTTCTGCCTCTTCTGTCTCCGTTAATACAGATTAAGAAGGGGTATTTAAAATTTTTCATTCTATTTCCTCTTTTTCAACTGTTGCAGGTAATTTCAGTTCTCATGAGAATGAAACATGAAAATGAATAGTGGCTACCTGAGTATTACAGATGAGCAGGAATTTTTCTTTAAATATTTTCTTTTGGAATTGTCTGGGTTTTCCTTAAGCCTTTGTAAAATTTTAGAATGCAGTTCCAATTCAGACAAAAATGAAAACTAATTTCTATTCACCTGCCATGCTTTGAACATTTTATTTAGAATTTATAATTAAATTTAAAAAAAATATTCAGACAAGCATTTTTAAAAAATCCAAGAGTGATGCTGCTGAAGGCAATGTAAGTGTCACTGAACTCATTGAGGCAGCACATTTTACCGTTCTTTTACTGTTGTTGACTTTGTTTGCATTTATATGGGATGTTTTCTTTCAGCAAAGGTGAATGGTAATGAATGCTTAACTCTCAATGGATCATAGAGACTCTTGTCCAAGTGAGGTTAACAAGCAAGTGTGCCATCTCTACTCTGAAATAGTTCTTTGAGAGCCAAGTGCCCTATACATATACATACAACAAGAAAAAAAAAAAAAAACCAAACACCCAAACACCTGAAAGTGTGTTTTATTAGATGTTTTATTACTTCTTTTATTGCTGCCATTGAATAACAGAATTTCAGCTGTCTTCAAGAACTTGGATAATAGCATGACATATCCTAAAATACATTCCAGCCATAAGGAAGAGTGAATAGACTTTATAAGCACTGTTTATAGTTTTAAAAATTTGCAACTCTTCATAATGTGTACATTCAAAGTAGGAAATAAAATACAGTTGATCTTTACTCCTGAAGACAAGTGGCAAAGCATTTCTCTCTGATACCTTCAGCTAATCTCTTCTCTCCTTAAAAAATAAATTACTACCATACTGTAACTTGGGAACAATCTGGCTCATCCATGGCTATCTCCAAGTCTGGAGAGCAGTAGCCGTCATGATACAAAATTTATAAAGTTGTCAGGGAGTGTGCTTGACTATTTTCCACTACACAGATTCAAGTTGTCCTGCATTTTTGGGTATCTAGCTTGAGCTGCCTTCTCTTTTATTAGGATTTTAAAAATAGAAGTAGAGCACTCACCTCTTTGGGACGATCCTCAGGATATTTCAGACTGGGCACTTAAAATCACTCTGAAAATTTCTCTGAAAGCTATTTTCCTTTTCATTTTCTAGGTTGCAACACATGCCTAAGTTTACCCCTGAGGACAATCATTTAGCATTTGAGGACAATCAAATTTTGAGAATTTTCTTTCAAATAAAAAAACCAAAGCACAACAACAACAACAACAACAACAAAAACAAACAAACAAACAAAACAAAACAAAAAACAAACAGAATACAACAAAGAAAAATGAATTTTTTTAAGTAAACAAAAAGCAAAGCATGAACATCAGGGTAAAATCACAAAAGAATGCCTGCTATAATATTACTTGACACTCAATTGCTCCATAATTCTAGGAGATACACTACTGCATCAATATCTACACATATACGCAAGTATTTACCCTGATTAATGCTAACACATGAATACAGAAAGAAATAATGATGATTTGTAACTTGTTATAAAGACCTGCCATAGAAACTTCCTAAGAATTGTTGTGGTTTAAGTCATAAATCAGCCACGCAGTTTGTTAACTCACTTCCCCCTTTTTCTTCCCTCTGCTCCTGGAAGAATGGGAAGGAGAATCGAAAGAATGCAACTCCCACAGGTTGAGATAAGAACAGTTTA
>JANRGW010002524.1:0-30287 GCA_024733675.1 Psilopsiagon aymara | reverse complement strand
GCAAACTTGCTGAGGGCGCACTCAATCCCACTGTCCATGTCACAGACAAAGATGTTGAACAAGACCGGTCCCAACACCAATCCCTGAGGGACACCACTCATTACTGGTCTCTAGCTGGACATTCAGCCATTGACCACAACTCTTTGCAGGTGGCCATCCAGCCAGTTCTTTATCCACCAAGTGGTCCACCTATCAAACTGATGTCTCTCCAATTTAGAAACAAGGATGTCACACAGAACAGTATCGAATGCTTTGCACAAGTCCAGGTAGATGACATCAACTGCTATATATAAGGGCTAATGGCAGGGCTCTTCTGGAAGGCAGGCCCAAGAGAACTTCTCCATCACAGTGAGTTTTGGCTTGGACCACTTCTGTTCAATTGTACAAGATGCTCTGAAAGTACATGAAATATAACAGAGTTCACTGGCGTTAAATACAGACTTGAACTGACCTCTCCATAATCTGAATTAGATCAGAATGTTATCAGTCACACTTCAAACAAAAAGTCACATTTCTACCTTGTCAAGGATGTATAGCACTAACTCCTGGTTGGCTATGCTCATTTCTTTTGAGCGGAAATAAAGCACTAAAAAAACCCACCATAGTAAACTATTTAATAACTCAGTCATCAACAGAAAACATGCAAACACACACTATACAATGGTTGCATTTAGAGCAATGTGTCGTAATAGAAATGTCCTTAACTTGACACCATTTATTAGCATTGTGCTTTTTTTCCTATAGTATTTTCACAAGCAGGAGTCTGAGGAGCATTTGTAGCTCTTTGTTTTATCGGGGTTTGATGTCTGAAATGACATAAAGTGCAACTTCTGCACTATTTGGCCCTTGTCAGTTAATTGATCCTCAGTCCTGTTTTGAGCTGGATGTTGAAACTAGCACCACTTCACACTAACACAAGCAGACAGCCTGGTACTCCACCCACCATGAAGTACTTTGAATTATTATTCCTTATAACATTCATGGCTTTTAAAATTAGCTTCAATTGAGAATGCATTTTAAGAGGTTACAGACAAACATCAGTTGGCATCTGACAGCCAGGGAGACATGGGAGAAAAAACACACCTCTTAAAGATGGTCCCAAAATACAACTAGATCTCTCAATATTTTCAGCGTCTCCATGCAAGCTCATTCCTGGACAAAAGAACTTATTTCACTGTATGGAACTTCCTGTACCTGTGGTCATCCTAGCAGAGAAGAATATTGCTGTACCCACTTCTGTTCTAAGCACCTGGATTAGAACTTCATGCAGTGTTTGAATGGCACCAGACAAAGTCATAATTCTGGTGTGTGAATGGTGCTCATGGGTACGACTCAACTGAATTAGTTCTTTTTTAAGCCTGGGGAACATTTCCTTGTAAATAAGAGAAAATGTAGATAAACTACCACCTTCTGCCAAACTGGACCTTTTAAAATTCTGCTAATGCTGTGCCATATGTCTAGTACAGTTTGTAATGGCCTGGAATTAATGAGAAGATATTTAAGGTTCAATTATCTTTTTGATAACACCTGCTGCAGTTAAGTTTTAGAACTCTACTGAAGATTTATTATGTTTCAATAAAAGTGTGTTTTGCGTATGGGAATTTTACATACTGGAGAAAAACTTCAAAAAAATATAAAACTGTTTTCTTGCCTTTGTGTGTGCCTACTTGTATATTCTTCACACTTTATCTAATTTATCAAGTTATTATTATTCATTATATTTCCAAGTAGTACCCAGAGATGTCACTGAATACATGGTAAAAACATACACCAAAAAGTCAGCACTTCAAATTTTGAACAGGTATGAATTAAAATTCCAGTGCTGGACTTCCCAAAATACTGCAACCAGCCTAAAAATAATGAGGTCTAAAAATTATTTATTTATTCACAGTGCTTTTATTTGCCATTCACTTTTCAAATAACTAAGGTTTCTATCTGCAAGCTCCTTCATAAGCATCATGGACAGAAACTGCCTGTAATTAAATATTAGATTTTTCCAATAAACACGTGACTGCAAGACTGTGACTGTAAGATGGGAGTAAGCTCAGTATAACATGTTAAGCAACACTGACATACTCTCAAAACCATAAAAAATGGTAATACAAAGGCTATTAATGGCCTAATGTACATGAGAGTACAACAGGCAATTACAAAAAAGACAGGAGAGGAACATAAGGTCTTAACAAGATAGCATAAATGAAAAGACATTTGTGTTTCAATAAATATTACTTACTTCTCAATCCAGAATGTGTACATCTATGCAAGCCCCCTCCCACCACCACTAAAGTAGCTTAGTCGGTGTTTTTGCAACCTATTAATATAAAATGCTAGTAAGAACACAGAACTTCTTTCATGTCCCAATAAATTTAATTAAAGCAGAGGTCTGCTGGAAGACAATGTAAGTCAGTCTGATCAAACTGGCAGGGCTAGTGCACATTCAGTGATGGAGCATCCACTTCCTCAGTATTATGCTCTGACCTTTCAATTACATTTCTTCTTGCTGCTAATGCTTATACCTGTATGTATACAGATAATAGACAAACAAGAGTGACACCCTATAGAGTTTCTTAATGCTTGGTAACAATGGATGTTTTTCCCTTGTCTTAAGGGCAAGGGATTGATGTCTAAGCATAGGGGAGGAAGCATGCACTCTATTGCCAAGCTGAGCTGCCACTTGAACAAGTATAGTCTAAATACAGCTGGTCTTGTGAGGGTCCTTCCTAAGTTTGGTTACAGGATGATCCCTCAGAAGGAGGAAATCCCACTAATCCCAAATAATACCTATGTCAAAAGTATTCACTGGATTTCAGGATCCCAGAGGAAGAAGTCAGACATGAGCTCAGTGCAGCTATATGAGAACTTCCCAGGGGTTCCTAAAGAGCAAAAGGAGGGAGAGGGTCTGTTGCTACCCAGATGTACCACCTGCTCAGTTTCTAGCTTATGGCATGGTACTGAGCCTGGACTGTCTTTCAAAACTATGAGACAATGTAAAAAAATCTAGTAATTGCAGAAAAGTGAAGCATTTCCATATGTTACTCTATAACTTTTAATACCCTTTACAAAGCAGGTTTGTTCTATTTTAACAAGTAGCAAGAGACACAGAAAGCCTCCAGTGTTTGCCCAAGGCCAGAGACATCAATGCCAGTGTAGACAAATCAAAGCACCTCAGTAGAAGTTATTGGCTGTGTTTATAAAATGCTGAATTTGTTATTTCTCTCCAATTTCTATTTGCAACAGACTAATGTGACAACGACCTGATTACGGATTCTTAGCTGGATCATGTGTGGAGAGAGTGTTTTTTAGATATATGTTGTGGATAAAGGTTAAACAAAGGGGAATTTACAGAGCCACTGAAAGAAGTAATTTTCTTTTGCACACATTTCTCCTGAATTCATTTTTCTCCTGTATAAAACTCCCCTTGCAGCTGAGGCACTGATTTGTCCAAGTGTTTTTATTACTGCAAAAACAGCAAGGTAAACTGAGAATTTCCCTGGCCTAAGGGATATTTACATTTATTTAGTTTTTGATCTGACAGACACAGTTTATCACCTGGCTCTTTACGACAGGTATGCTGCTTAAAAATACAAGGAAACAAGACACCCAATGTCAGTTTGAAGGACTCAGATCTATAACCAATGAAACTGTTTAATTCAAAATACATAAACAGGCCTAGAAGCAAGAGTGAAACCCCAAGACTCTCTTATTCAAAGATAAGCACTTCCATTAGCTGGCTAGTGGGTCCTATGGTGTCCCTTGTCCCATAAATCCGAGACTGCATGCAAGCTAGCATTTTAAAATATAAAGAGAAAATGCTCTTCTGCATCCAGGAAGGGACATATAGACTTCAGCCCACTCAGGCAGAGGAAGGGTCTCATGCTTTATAAAGGTGAAAACTCTAACCACACAGTCCTACAGAAAGATAAACTATCCCTCTTCTGTATTCCTCAATCATTCTATCTGAAGCAGCCACTATAAGTGGGTTTTCTTCAGTAAGATTTGAGGAATGCCTGGCAAGTACACAGTGGCACCACCGACTAAAACAGCCTTGCTGGGAGTTGGACACTTCCTCCTAACATGGCACTGGCAGAAGGCTGCTCCACTTTGGAAAACAGAGACAAACCTCAGCATACAAAAAGAGGCCGTCTGGGCATTTGGCAGACTAAGTTTAAAAAGTAAGATATTAAAGTCATGCAGGAATCCTGAGGTTTAGGCTGTATCTTAGCTGAGGTTCCAAGAACTGTAATTCCGCATTTACATGCCTGAATTTTTGACAGCTTCAGCTTTAATCAGCTGAATCCTGGTTTTGGATTAAGCTCTCATTCCCTACAATCAAAATGTCTGCACCACAACTTTACCTACAGACTGTGCCAAATAATAAGACTGATGTGGACTGAGAAGAACCAGAGGTCCAAATTACTATAAAATTATTACTCCAGCCATGTGCAAAAAAAAGCAATAAAGATATGAAAACTTGTGAGATGGCCAAGAGCAAAAGATTAGAAAGATGAATACACAGAAAACAGAGACATGTAATGGTAGATAACAATATTAATACATTAGTTTTCACTGCAAAAAAATAAATAACATTTTCCATTGCTTCATATATTGCTGAATCATTTGTCTACCACATCAGCCAAAAACCATGAAAGCAGAAGAGAATAAAACAGATTTCAGAAATAGTTTAGTAAATATATAAGGCAATCAACGTATTTTCACATGGCTTTCATATTACATGCAGCAGTTCTGCAACTATTTCTCTAGAAAAAGAAAAAAGTTAGTTCAGTTTTAAAAATGTGACTTCTTATGACCTATAAACTGATGCAAAAACCACAGAAATATAGCAAAGAACAGGGTGAGCAGGACAGATCATTCACTCAAAACTAAGGCAGGCAGATAGGGATTCAGATTCCCTGCTGGCAACTAGAGGAAAGCCATTTTCTACATGAAACCTTTGCACAAACATGGAGACAGTGAAAGAAAGAACAATTTGTATTAACAGCTAACTATTAGGAATAAAGGTAAGAACTTTTATAATGTAATTGTGGAAAAAAATCAAAGGCCTATGAGATAAACTTGCCAGGAATAATGCCTCAAATCCAGTAACAGCTAATAAGACTGTTTAGTAAGTACTGACATTCAAGGCAAAAAAGAAAAAAAGAAAGGGGGATGGAAGGAAGCCTGGAGAGAAATACGTTTCTTCATATAGACAGAACCACAAAATAGAAGAGAGTGGCTGGTCATTGCTGACCAAGCATTGCTGAACAACATAATGCTGAGGCGTCATGACTTATAGTAAGTAGGACCCCTCTGCAACCAGCATGTAACTCTGAATGCATCAGAGATTCACAGTCAGAGAAACATTTGGGACATTTGATTCTATCATATAGGAGAGAGGCTTGAATTGCAAGTGACCTTAGAGAAATGGTTGCAAACAGCAAAGGTAATTGATCTGACAGGGAAAAGGTTAAAGCAGTAACATTCACAACAAGTACTGAAGCCCAAGGTAAAAAGAAAGCAAGCAGCAGAACCAATACACAGTCATTCAGGTCGAGGGCACATAGAGGGGATTGGAAGATGGAAAAGTCCAAAGAGAGACAGGCATGTCACACGTGCTGGAAATCACTAACTTTTAACTTTTAAAAGCACAGCCATTCAGATGAGAAAAAAGGCAATGTACACAGTGATTGAAGAGGTAGAGATTTCCAATTAAACAGCTATACAATCTGACTTCAAGAAATCCATGGGCTATCAATTTGTATGCACTGTAGGAAAGAACTGCCAACAATTCAATCACCATGTTGGCAGCTACACTATTAGGTCAATGACCAGTTCTGTTCCAGCAGGATTGAATAGCTAGCTGCAATGTTATCCCTACAACACTGACAAGGCAGTAACAGCAGACCATAACACTTGTGAGCAAAAGCTGACAATAGACACTAAAGCCATGCTGAAGCCAATGGGCAAATGTGAGATGTTTATTAGAGATCCAGAAAACCAAGAGCAAGTACTGCATAAAGCTCCCAGTAGCTGACACGCAGAAGAATCATCCACTGCTAGAAAACACAAGCTATGCATTTAATCACAGTGCAACACTAGGAAATCTTACAGTGACACAGGAGGGAGAACTGTCACAAGAGGCTAAACGTTGCACTGTATCACAAACAAAACACAAATGTTTTGAGATAAGGGACTAAAACATGGCAAGCTAGAGCTAGAAACAACCATCCCATATAGCCCAGATGGCTACTGAAATACAGAATTCATGGGAGTCACTGAAAAATATCATGGAATTAAGAGCATTTTTGCACCCACTGATATGACCACAAAGCTGATGATCAAAGGGAAAAAATCATTTATGAATACTGAGGACTGTCTTTGACTTGAATCCACTTTCTACAGCACCTGCACAGGGAAGCACCTGCTCACAGGTTGCTGCTTTGGTTTCGCCAACTGGAAGATCTGGAGATGTTCAAGCACAGGCTGTTGAAACAAAAAGGAATGTTTGCCATACATAGCACATCTGTTATGTTGAATTCAGACAGAGCACTAAAGTAGACACAGCTGGAATGTGGTGAAACATATAAGCATTGTGGAGCCAGTTCTTCCCATTTATCCATGGAGGAAGGCAGAAGCGGCAGTAGAGAAAACCAAGAGAGTACACAGCAGAAGCAAAGAAAAAACATGGGATTCCCTACTCAAGAATGTTGAAACACTGCAATTGCCTCTTTCTAGAGGACAGAAACTCAGCATTCTGCTTGGCCTCTTCACAACAGACAATTGGAACCTAGCAGAAAAATGACCATCAAGCCAAGAAAGCAGCTAAAGGAAGTCCAAACCAGGGCGGCATCCTGCTGAAGCAGAGAAGATAACCTAAAGCCATTGCAGACAGATGATCTGGCCTGCTTCCAGCTGTGAAACAGCCATATAAAGTAAACAAGCTAAACTGCAGTAGTAAACACATAGTACTAAACAGCTATGTTTATTAGTGGGAAGTGGAGAAAGCAGTGGAGAAAAGGAGAAGTGGGGAAAGAGGTGGAGGAGGTGACTATGGTGTGGTTAAAGTGGTGACTGTGGTGGAAAGAAAGTGAAGGTAACTATGGAGTAAATGGAGAAAAATGAACCAAAAGGGTTCAGAGATCCTTCTGCTTGCTTTATGTTGAAGAGGCAGAACTCAACCCAGGATTACTACAGCGGCAGCCAACAGCAAAGCCCTACAAGATCAACAATAATGGGAAATGACTGGTCAGTGTTTGCCAGAGCACAAGGTGTAGGTGATCCAAAGGGTTTGTTATTAACAGCCACATCCAAAAATGTGCTACAGATTGGCAACCATGCTGCTATGCAAGACACAAGAACTACACAGGACAGTGCATGGGACTTGCAGGATGGTGAACAGGTATCAACAGGAAAACTTTAGCAAAGCAGCAGAAAAGAGGTCTGTTCACCTGTGGACTGAGTATCAACCAAAATTGTCACATCAGTGTAAAAAAGTTCCATTAACCTATGGCAGTTTTACTTTCAGGACTCCCAAGTCCTCTGAGTTTATGTCCCAGCATGTGAAATGATTTCTACTCATGCAAAATGAGAGTGAATCACAACAACTCTGTTGTGGCAGAGGGTTATTCCTCCTTGCCCAGGCTGCTAATGACTGCCTCAAGCACAAAGCACAGGAGAGGCAGGCAAGAAAAGATAATGAGTTACCAGCCAAACATATTACATGCTATGGTGATCCAATTGCACTGAATTAGCATATTCTGATAGACATGTACATTAATAAATATGAATATAAAACTTTAATATTTTAAATTCTATCAATTCATTTTGTATGCATGGGTTTTCCAGAAATCTGAAAGTAAGACTAACATTCAGATGGGAAGTCTCTCCTTAGGGCTTCGTAACTGTGTGCTCAGTTCCTAGGCAAGAGCTGATATTTTCAGCAATATTACTAAAATCTTTGTTTGTTTTTTTTTTTTTTTTTTTTTTTTTTCAAATACAACTTCAAGTATGACACCACATCCACAATGAGTTTTTCTTGCCTAGAATGAAATTACTTGCCATCTCTTCATATCTCCTGGAAAGGGTGAGTTTAAACACCTTTTGCCCTGCATCTTTTCTGCCCTGAAACCACTTTGTGCACATCACTTTCTCTTTGTGCTTCTACACACCCACCAAACTCCCTCAGGGAGCCATGACTGGATGTTTTCCACTCCTGCTGCTGCCAAATGTCTGTAACATCCACAGACCTATTCTGTGCTCACAGCTACTCTCCCAAAAACATAGCTGGGCAGCGCACTTCTGTTGCATCATCCTCTGTTCCATCTGTTTATTTTGTTCACCTTTTGCCTCTTGCTGTCCATCAGGTACATCCTGTGCAACCTGTGTCTACCACACCTGGCTGCGTTCCATGTGCGAAGCCCACAGGTGCTCCTGGAGTATAAATAATCACATGAACCATCAATTCTCAATTCTCACCAGGACACATTATTCTGCTCTTGCCTGCAGCTCTTAATTTGCTTCTGCCTTTGCCATTACTTATGATTAAAAGCCCCGAGTCTGTTATTTAACTCCATGAAGCATGCAGCTTGTATGAGATGGTGTACAATGCAAGCTGAATCTTTCAACTTGAAACACTTCATTATATTAAAAAGAAAAAAAAGCCTTATGATTAATCTTGATTTCAAGCCACAAAATGAAACAGTTTAAAGCCATCTTATTTCTCACAGTAGGAAACAGAATACACCAACAAAACAAACTAAACATTATAATAAACCCAATTATTACCTTCTATTAGCCAAGTGCTTAAGGGAGAAAAACATCAGCATTTTAACCTAAGTGAAGCATTACTGAGCCATTATCCTGCAAAATGGTTTTCCCTCCTACTTTTGGCTTAATCCTCAAAAAGGATTTGTCTTTCTCTTAAGGCATTCAGGTGATCAATCTTATAGATGTGCATGTGATAAACTGAATTTTAGGACTAACTTACAGTTCAGTGGTCTTCACATCTCTCAGGGACTAGCATCAGAAAGAAATATGAGGGACGCTGCATAACAGTTCCTCCCTTAATAATAAAAAACCTCATGCACATTTACTAATTGCACTAACCCAAAACCTGGCAGCAGCATCAGAAGGGTGAAGGAGAGGGCCATCCAAGAGGATCTATCAAGTAAATAACTAACCAGATGACCTCACTTTGCCCAGTTTGGCACTGTGCACAGTTCCAGACCACCGACTGGGAATAAATCCATCTCCCCCTCCTCTCCAGGGTTTATAGAAGCCTTTTTGCTGCCAGCAAGTTGAGTGGCCCTGGGGTGCTTCAGCCCAACACCTGCTTCCCACCACACTGCAGCTATGATAGGCACCAGCCCTTCCACCTCAGCACTTGGTGGAGGAGAAATACAATTTCCATAGTAATTTGTTCATTGCTGAAACAGTGAAAATGCATTGTGAAGATTAATTTATCCCTCCATTTAAAGGCTGTATTTAAAAGTGGCTCTAGTTGGTGTAATTCGTCCCTTTCCTGCGCTTTGTCTGAGGTGAGGTGCCTCCTCACAACCAAGCTGAGTGGCCTTGGCTATCCCAGCAGTGAGATGGAGCCAGAGGGGAACAAGTGTCTCCATATAAACAAGCCCTGGGAGGTTTTTCTCCAAAGAGGGCAAACTAGAGAGAAGCTCATGATGCTCTGCCCCGTGAGCAGCGAAGGAGGCTCACATCTGGGGTGCAAGGGCAAGACACCTACCATCTTGTTGACAGGTATGGAGGCCGAGAAGAAGGAGGTTATGGCCATCTTCTGGTGAGCTGCAATCATCACCAACATTGTGGCAAAGCCAGTGGGAGAAGGAATCCCGCGTCCCAGTCAGGTCAAGGCTCGCCCTGCTCCAGGCCCCTTCTCCAGCTGAGGGCTTTGACTGATCTTGACCCTGGTGCCCTGGAGTCTTCTCCAAAATTTTCTCATCAGCTTCCTATCACTTTCCTCTTGGGTTTAATCAATAACCAAAATCAAAATCTCCGTATCCCCTGTTCATGGAAACAAGGGTCTTCCTTTCTTGGGCCATGTGTAACAGTGGCCAGTCCAGTCACAGCCTGGCCAAGGCAAGGCTGCCTCAAGCCCTTATCCCAACCAGTGCATCAACAGCTCTCAGCTCTTTTATTTCTACTCTCCATTCTTCAACACCACTCATCTTCCACAAGCCTGAAGTGGTTTACCGTTTGGTTGTGATAACAAACAGACAAAATTTATGCCGGTGCCAAGCCTACAGTAAATTACAGCAGCTTCCAGGAAAATAGCCCCTTTGGCTCAGCAGAGTATGCCATTTTATTTATGTCGCACATACACCTGAATATTGAACTCTGCATTTAAATGGGACAACAAATCAATACTACGTAGGGGATGTGTGTGGGGAGGGGAAACCCAAAGTTTTTAGTTTTGCTCTCAAAACAGAAATTTGGAGGAGCAGTAGGAAAAGATGTTCTCGAGACTAAATAAAATTCATCTGAACACAGTACTCATAATCCTTATCTCAGGAAAACAATTACTATTACATACTAAATTAATTCTTGCAATGTATTAAAATTAGTAAAATAGAAGGGGAGTAACTAGTATAGATGATTTTTTTTTATCAAATTTGAATTTACTTGCCCGATTTTGGAATAAAGTTGTTTTAAACTGCTCCATTTCCCAAAATCTAATATTACCTGTTGGAATCTGCAGTAAATTGATAGCTATTGTTTACTGAAGGTTAGGATTATACAACTAGTTTATGCATAACCAAGAGACACAGAAGAATTTAAAAGACCAAAGATGCATCAGATCACGTTTCATTTTTTCTTTTAAACAGTAAACAAGTTGGTTTGAAATATTCATAGAATCATCCTAGAATGCTTTGGGTTGGAAGAGACTTTAAGGATCATCTAGTTACAAACCCCCTGCCATGGGCAGGGACACCTCCCACTAAACCACACCACCCAAGGCCCTGTCCAACCTGGCCTTGAACACTGCCAGGGATGGAGCATTCACAACTTCCCTGGGCAACCCATTCCAGTGCCTCACCACCCTCACAGTAAAGAACTTCCTCCTTATATCTAATCTAAACTTACCCTGGGTAAGTTTTAACCCATTACCCCTTGTCATACCACTACACCCCCTAATGAAGAGTTGCTCCCCAGCATCCTTATAGGCCCCCTTCACTAGACCAGGTTGCTCGAAGCCCTGTCCAACTTGGCCTTGAACACTGCTGGGGATGGGGCAGCCACAACTTTTCTGGGCAACCTGCGCCAGTGTCTCACCATGCTCATAGCAAAGAATTTCTTCTTAATACATAATCTAAATCTACTCTCAGTTTAAAGCCATTCCCCCTTGTCCTGTCCCTATATGCCCTTTTAAAAAGTCCCTCTCCAGATTTCCTGTAAGCCCCTTTAAGCACCGAAAGCTGCTCTAAGTTCTCCCCAGAGCCTCCTCTTCTCCAGGCTGAAGAAGCCCAGCAATCTCAGCCTGTCTTCATAGGAGAGGTGCTATGGCCCTTTCATCATCTTCATGGCCTCCTCTGGACTCACTCAAGCAGGTCCACATCCCCCATGAATTGGGGGCCCCAGAGATGAATGCAGTACTTCAGGTGGGTTCTCCCCTCTCTTCATCCTGTGGGTCATGCTCCTTTTGATGCAGCCCAGCATACAGTTGGCTTTCTGGGCTGCAGGAGCACACTGCCCACTCATGTCAAGCTTCTTGTCAATCAACACCCTCAAGTAATTCTCCTCAGAGCTGCTCTCAATCCCATCAGTGAATGCTATAGGATAAAATAAGGATTTAACTATTGCAAAGCAATAGATACTACTATGGGAAATAGCAGTCTCTGGCTAGATTCTGGAGTGAATTTTGATTACAGCAGGACTCTTTGCATGAAGGAATAGAATAGAATCAGACCCCTTTATTTGTGTGCTCTTTAGTCAATCATATCACAAGTATCAGCATTCTGAAAATTTTCACGACTGATTACACAATACTGCTCTTGTATTTTTTATGACAGACAGGTGATGGTGGTGATGTCCAAATTAAAGGCCATCTCCCCAAAGCACAAAAAAATGCACATATCCTGTACAGACTCTTAAGAAGATGTTAAATCATGGAGTATTATAGACAAGAACATGCAAAAGTAATATGAACGAGGAAAAGTACATCCAAAGTGAGAGAGAGGAGAGACCTCATAGTACAAAGGTTTTTAAAAGAACGCAAAAAAGACAACTTCATAACAAGTAAGCATTTTTCTTTCATTTTCCTATTGTTCTCTTCTTCATCCTACATTTAAAGTGACCATGAGATTTTGCAGAAATTATATGAATCACATCACTAATGATAAGAATCATGCCTTGAGAGTTCAGAAAGTACATTTAGACATTTCAGCATCTTGAGTTTCTCCCACCTCAACCTGCAAAATTCACTGACTGGATACAAGTTTTTTGCATCCATTAAAGAGCATCCTCTGAATAAAGCTCATCCCTTTAAGCTTCCCACTGAGTCGAGTCTTTTAACTTTCAGGAATCACCAACATAAACTCACAACCTTATTAAAAGCGCCAGCTTGTGGCTATTACAGTTTCCTCCTACTCTAAGAAGGTAAAATTGAATCTAAAATTGAGGTTAGACCAGCCACCTTTGAAAGGAACCAGAAGTTCTGATGAACTCAAGACAGGTAATCTCTAGCTTGCTAATGCAGACACAAATAGCATCTAACCTGCTTTACTGCTGCCCTGAAATGTTTTCCACCGATTTCCATAGGAACAGGAAGGGTCATGGTGAATAGAGCCTGAAATGTATGAATCCCTTTTCTTTTTTGGCTACTGGCTGATCTAGAGAAGTGGAGAGCATGGAGGTGAAGGTTTAAGGAAAAAAGTTCACTATTGTATCTTCATGATGAAATAAACAGAAAACCTTAATTTTGTTTTCATTAAACACATTATCACCTTTGTGCTTTGGAAAAAATAAGTATGTGTAGTTTAGCTACAAAGCAAGACATTATTTTGAGAAGAAAAACAAAATTGTTTGGAAAACGCTGAAGCAAAGCATTTTGAACTAAATGTCTTGCTTTCCCCTCTCTGAAGTTCAAAGTGATTTGCCAAACTCAGAGGAAATTTATGCACAACTTTTGGCTGACCTGAAAATACACCATTGTATAAGCTCGCCATTTGAACACTTTTATCCCATCTAAAACGCAACACATGATATGCAGGGTAAAAGTCCTTCAGCCTTCATGTTGTACCAAATGCCCATGCCAGCTTATTGCATACAGGACACCAGAGTTGCAAAAACCTTTCAAGAACATACTTACATAGGACACACTAAGCATCAAGAACACTCACCTCCACTGAACCTGGATTCCACAGCTCTGAAGAAGCATCACTGATCAATACCAAGCATTCACAACAGGGCCAACAGGATGCTTTTATGGTTACGATTGAATGTAGGCATTTACTGCCAAAATGTGTTAAAAGTATTTCCACTGAGTAGATTTCTGTGCTTTGCACTAAGGGCATGTATCAGTAAAGGAGCTCTCAGAATAAACATTTGACACTGGCAGATTAATTCTCCATGAATAAATTAGCTCAAATTTATCGCCTTGGCATCACATGTGAGAATAGGCATCCACACAGTGTCGACAGGCTCATCAGAATTTTATTGACAGTTTAACATCTTTTGCCAAACTTTGCACCTCTGCTCCTAACCCTCTTTTTCTGAAGTCAGCAGGAAATTCACATAATGAATGCAAACATTTTGCCCTGCTGAGGATATTTCTGTGACATTTTTTTTATTCCTACTTGCTTTCCTTTATAATTGCTGCTGCTGGTTTGCTTTTATAACACAATTTTCCTACCTGGAATTGGTTTGTCCTAATTACAAAACAGTACGAAGTTGGGTAATGTGTGTATTTTTTCCATAATCAGTATTTAATTATTTTTTGCCTCAGATATTTCCTTTCTGATGAAAGTCAAGAAATGGAGCCTGTAAAACCTCCATTAAATATATCTTCTTTTTTTCTTTCTAAAAGTCATTACAAATATGAGATTCCCGCTCCACAGTCCATATCAAAGAACCCTCTCTCTGGAACAGACTATCAAGGCATTGTGATCTTGTCCCCTTTGGCATTTAATCTACACATGGATGTCATCCCATTTCTACCTAGGAAGAGCTGAGTGATACAAAGGATCTAAGAAACTAACCTCACCTAAATAAGTCCGTTTCAAACTTCCACACATTTTTTTTGCTAGTAGCTACAATATACAGTAGCAGATACATTCTATACTGCTGAGAATAGTGGAAGCATAAAGCTCAGCATGGAGTTTCTCAGTCCTTACTCAAAGGAGGTCCTGGATATACTTTTCATAAGTTAAACATATACATTATTTTACTGGCTACAGTTTATTGATTTTCTTATCTGCTTTAAGGAGGCCATTTTTTTACCAAGCACATGATTTATGTCTTCTGTCACCACTCTTGATCTTTGCCATAGATTATTTATTTAGGCTAATAATAAGGTACCAATGTGTACCATGAACAACCATTTCTCCAACATCCACTGCTTTTTCTCTGTCACACTAGTCTGGTCTGCTTTTCCTTACAGACACTTTAAAGTAAAGAAGTGTACCTTGTTGTTCATGCTATAGAGAGGTTTCCACCAAAAGAACTCAAAATGCCCAATTTATTCCTGCTGTGTCATTTGTTAGTCAGTGCAATTTTCAATAGTTTATTGTTTTACAGTAATAAGTGTAAGTTCCTATCAGGCTGCAACCTCTCATCTTGTTAATCAATGCAATGCATGCTGACTCTTCACAGGGGTCAACCATTATCAGGAAGTAGCTTATTATCCATCAGCAAAGTTTCAGCTCTTGATTACTGACCTAATTATTCCATACACCACATACAACTCAATGGGACAGGATAACGTTGAGAGCTGTTGAGTTCTACAAGTTCAAACCATTTTTGTTGTAATATTCCATGCATGGTAGACCAGTGTGTTTGTGAGCTAATAAGCATATACTCTGTGACAACAACCTTGGCACAATTTTACCCTGCTGGCTATGTCTGATGATCTGCTTACATCAGAAAGAAAATAAATGAATATTTCTTTACAGTAAGTTCCAACCCAAGGGTATGTAGTTTCTCACCTTGCCTAAGAAAATTCATGGAGTCAAGAGTCACAATGGCTTTTTCTTTGGCAAAATTATTTTATAGCTATAAAGATAAAACCAAGACAATCATAATTCGGCCAATATGTACTAATTAAAAAAAAAGTTACCAATAAAAATGAAGAATCACTCTTTGTGCACCCTCCTCAGCACAGACTTTATTTAAGCATGCTCTCAGAGCAAAATACAGAAGTAATTTACATATTCAGTTACAATCCCTTACAACTACCACCCAGTGTTCATCCAATCCCCAAACTCCATAATTAACAATGCATTTACATGTATATAACCCCTGAATTTGCCAAGAGAAATAATAAAGTTTAATAAGATATTTTAAAGTAGTGGTGTAAGACTGTGCTAATAAAATTTTTGCTTTCTTGATATACTCATCTAAAAAATACCCTTCATAATAGCAAAGAGGTTTATCAGCTAGAGATCCATTTCATTAAGACTATATGTGTGACTACTGTATTTTTTTTTCAGATATTCTTTTTCATACAGAAATGCTGAATTCCAGCCCCAGAACAACACTTTAGAAAATGCATCTGTACAGAGTAGCACTGAAATCTCTTCTATATCATAGACTCCAGAGAATAGAAAAGCCTTCCACGAGATGCCTATCAGAAGCTGCTTTTAACAGTGAGGTGACATGCAAGTAGTGGTATTATCAGCTTGTTCCCTGGGTTGCAATAGGCACCAAGAATGAAAGCTCACATCAGTTAAGGTTCACCTCACATTTCAGAGATTTAAAGTGATACTTGCAGTTTTCTTTATTGCTAAGGGATGCATCATTTCCAAACAATATCACCAAATGAGATGGATCCTTTATGGTGGCAGGCACTGGCATGAAACAGCTTTGCATTTAAGCCACCAGAGAATCTCTGGTCAATTAAACACAGCCCTAATTGTTAGCATTTATAATTTTTAACACAGCCATACTCTATAAGGTCTCACCAAGCTCATGATTTCATTGACATTTTACAGAAAAGAATGAGAAACTGCCCCTTCTCCCAGAATGGAGTTTTCTTATGCACAGCTGTATGCGGGCCAGTATCGATATGCATTTTATTATCTGCATTGATGTGAAGTCCTGAGGCAATAAATACTATTGCTACTGACCTGTCCAATAACCTGCATTTTTATTTCTCTGCCACTGTTGGAACAGGGATATAGAGGCTAAAGATTATATTTTGTTTTTTTTTCCCTGAAGTGATGATTTAAATTGGGGTGGACTAATGAACCTTTTCAGGGCTGGTGACTAAATGTCACACTTAAGACCCCCTCCTTCCAGTACATGAGCTTATTATTTAGAGCTCACAGCAAAAAGTGCTGCTACCCATGCAGGGTATGGGGCAGTATGTGGCTGTTGGGAATCACATCCTGTCCTAGAATGAAGCAAATGTGGGAGGTCAGAAATTATTCTCCGAGTCACTGGGAATAGCTGTCAGAACTAGGATTCAGCCTTAGTATTCTTAGTATTTCTTCCTTTGCTATCTCGTCCTAGAATCAGCCCTGACTCTGCTGCACATTCTGTAGCACAAGTTGTCAGCAGGTGATCTGCAGAAGGTGTTATGTTGATCTGAATTAAAAACGAATGCTGTCATTTTTTATTGGGATATCCCAGTGATTGCCTTGATTTCACTTAACACCTACAGGTCTGTTTTCCAACCCCCTTCTTTTGTCTGCTCTCCCTAGCCAGAGAAGCTACCCACTGAATTAAATTCAACTAACAATGTCAACATTACCAGCATCTTTACCTTCCATAAAATCCCTGCAACAACTAGTCAAAGCTGAAATGACAGAAATACTGCTGTAGTGAACAAGAAGCAAACCCCTGCTTTGCCAGTAAGCCAGGAATAAAGCTACTTGAGATTTTCTTACTATTATCAGATGAGGAGATGGATCAGAGAAAGAGACAGTTACATGATGTCCAGTAAGGACAACTTCTCTCTCTTCTGAACCAGAAACTGAGCAGAGGATCGTTTATTCAGTGTACAGCCCTCCCGGTGTCTTCCTTTCCAGCAAAGAGTACCAGGAGAAGCTGCAGGGTCTTCCAGACACCCCAGAAAATAGAAACTATTGTGGAAGCAAATACAGGAGGAGCCTTTGACGTTTCACAGAGACACTTGCAGTGTTGCCTGGACATCCTCTACTGTGTACTAATAAGCCATGTGCTTAAGCTCTCTCCACCTCTGCCTCTCACATCTTCTGCCCCCAGGCTTCACTTCACACCTGCTCCATTGCTTTGCTTTTAGCTGAGTCCCAGATGAACAAGCAGAACCACTGTAAAATGTCCCAGAAGCTATTATGAAAGTGCACATAAGACTGCCTTGATGCTTGTATGATGTCTAAAATGTGGGCTCCTGTCTATTCCCCACAAGTCTATCTCACACAAACCACACATTTCCAGGGTGAGAGCTGTCTATTCTCTGTGTCTGTAGTGTCTAAGATACCAGGGCTCTCTCCCTAGTTACTTGGTAATAAATGCAACTTTATTACTTGCTAACAAATGAAACTGATAATAATAAAGTCCTTCCCCAGAGACAACATATCTGTTACATCTACTAGGAAAAAAATGAACCACCTCATTTTAATATCCTCGTATATGGAAAGACCTCCTTAATCAGCAAGAAGCTTAAATGAGGTACTTGCTTAGCAGGAACTGATTTTCAGCCAATTGTTTGAGATGACCCTCCACTCTGGATAATTTTCGAAGTGATTACTCCATCATGCCAGAGGCTGAGAAGCAGGACATTACAGGTACTAACAGGTACCTGTGTCCTCTAGATTACAAGCTGTGACATTCAGATCAATTTTTACACTGCATCACATCTCACAGCTGCATTTGGGCTTCAAAGCCAACCCATTTCAGTATTCAGCTACATGGGGAAATTAACTGCTGTGCCTACAAAGCAGAAAAAAAACAACCCATGTCTACAGATAAATTAATATTGTTCCAGTGCATGCACTCTAATCTGGAATAAAATCGTTCTGAAATAATATTTATTCTGAAATTAAGACCTATGTAGCAAAGAAGTGTAATTAATCTTTTATATTTATATTACTTTTCATTTGCAGAAAATGAAAGTTCCTGCAACATTGATTACTACCCTGCATGGCTACAGTAACCAATTAGCCACCAACACATGTGTCAGCACTCATCCTGGGTGGTTCCAAGGTAGTCACACTGCTCACAAAGTTGGCAGCTCCCTCTTATTTTTCTTTCCTCTGTTGAACACCGTTTACCTCAGAACTAGGCAGGGAATTGAGGAAAGGCACAGGTAATGCACACACAGCTTATCCAGGCTATTGCCACACTGCGCTACTCTGCACCATACATACCATGTGGGCTTCTGTGAACTGAGCTGGTTCTGTCCATATTATCGCTGCTAATTTTGCCTTGCAAGCACAGCTAGTAGTTCATTTATCAACACAGTTAAAAGAAAAGCTAACCAACAGAAAAAAAAAATCATATTTAGACCCAGAAGCAAACCCCTCTCCCTTCATTCAGCCCCGTTTAAGCTCATCTAACACCATACCAGTACTAAATTGAGAGGTTCCTTCTCCAGCCTCTTTGCTGCATGGTCCTTGTTGGACAAGACGTTATGCTGTGGCTCAGTGAGTCAGATCAGCTCATTCAACCATCCAGACCCAGCAGAAGGAAGTAAAATTCAGTTTCAGCTGTATCAGAGAGCTGATCTCACTGAACATGAACGCTACTGCTGAGCAAGGAAAGGCAAAGTCCTATGCAGCCATGGGAGCACAGAGGGGGAGCACAAGAGGTAGTTTTAGACTGACTTAGATTGCAAAAGTCCGTGCTGAGGGCAGCCATTCAAACTGCTCCTCCGGAATTAGAAATGTCACATGTGGGATGGAGGAAGAAAGAAGTGACAGGGCAGAAAAGTACTTGCATGTGCCATAAATGGCAAATGCAGCTGACCACTTCAGTCAGTCACTATCATAACTCTGGTACTCCTCCCACCAGTGCCAAACACTGAATCAAAACTTCAGGCAGAGATCTGAAACAAAGATGGTCAAGTTCTTCTGCAGGGAGTGGGAACCTCTCAAAGAGTATGAAAATGGTAATTGATGTTACATGTGAAAAGGGCAATCAACAAAACAGCGCCCTGTATGGACCTCCTGATGAAGATACACCCTGAGGTTCATGTAGTGATCAGCTGTATCACAGTTTCACCTATGGGCTTTGAAAAGTGGCAGGCTGAAAAGAGAGACAGGGGAACCATTCCCCAATGGTTCATCCCCAACAATACTTGTCAGATATCTATTTACCACATTTTATTTTCAGCCTTCCTCCAGATATGATTTCAATGGGCCTTGGCCAAGTGCTCACTACCCATAAATGAAAACTAAGACACTGCAACAAATCACTCCAGAGAATAAAATACTTATCAAGAACATTCTTTTTTTATTTTTGAATAAAAATCAATCTTTTATGATCAAATGTTGATCCTACAGACTTCTGAGTTGCCCATCCTCAGCTTCCTTGATAGTCAGCAGCCTGTGAGGCAGAATTCCTGTCTTCCTAATGTAGAGATGTGAAATAGGTCAGAGGAATTGTACCCTAAACATGTAAATTTCTTTCCACTGACTATAAAGGAAGCCTGACATAACAACCAGAAATCGAGACATTCACACTGTAAATGACTTGCTGGTATACGTCTTGCTTAGATCAACATTTTGGTCACTTAGTTTCCCTGTTGAATAACTGGAATTAAGTTATTTATTCCCCTTTGAACAGCAGTTTCATCTCTGTGGGCAAAAAATATCGCAGAAGCTAAATGCTTTTAAGAAATGATATTTTCTGGTTTAACATTAACTGCATCTAGCTAAAGTAAATTAATTTCTTGAAATCTAAACTGAATTCCTTAAAGAAATGATCTAAATAGTTTTCATAAATCGGTAGTCTGGCGACCTTTTGCCCACAGCACATTTCAAAGTTGTTTCTAACATGCAATCAGCATACTATAAGAACGAAGTAACTCCTTTTAAAAAAGGAACAAAGTTCAAAAAGACATCTGAATTGCTGAAATCACAGAGGGAAGTCTGATGACCTTTTAGTCAGTTCTGATGTAAAAAGAAAAATTAGGTTTATGTTTCTCCCCTAAACTCTGCAGCTTTTAATGAACAATAATACCAGATTTGAGGAGTTTAGTTCATAAAAAATAGGCAAATAAGTTGTCAGTCACCCTACTGAGGACAAGCTTTTATTATGCAAAGAGAGTGTCATACTCCCAGCAGACTTGTGCCAGAGACCCCCAGGAATATTCCTCTAATTTAAATTTGAGATGACAACAATCTATTAGAATGATTAAGGTCTGGAGCATCTCTCCTGTGAGGAAAGGCTAAAGGAGCCGGGCCTGTTAAGCCTAGAGAAGCAAAGACTCGGGAGGGGAGGAGGGGGGCGGGGATATCTGGTTAATGTATAAGTGTCTGAAGGGAGGATGTCAAGAGGATAGGGTGAGACTCTTCTGATTTGTGCCAGGCAATAAGATGAGAGGGAATGGGCATAAACTAAAATACAAAGTTTCACCTGAACAGGAGGAAGAACTTCTTTACTCTGGGTGTGACTGAGAACCGGAATAGGTTGCCTAGAGAATAGGTTATGTCTCCTTCCCTGGAGATATCAGAGACATCTAGACACAATCCTTAGCAATGTGCTGTAGGTGACTCTGCTTGAGCAGCGAGGCTGGACTAGACTTCCAGTGGTACCTTCGAGCCTGAACCCTTCTGTGGCTCTGTGATTTCTGCCCACACTCTGAGCAGAACCGCATGATTCAACCATGTTGAAATCAGCCACTGTCTCTCTGCGCTCTTCCATCTTCCAGCACTCTTAAAACAACAGGAATAACTGCATTTGACATCCCTAAGCTCTTCCACCCAAGTGATATCTGAGTAAGTTGATTAGAACAGCTCTAGGACTTCAGCACAACATCTTATTATTGAATAAAATATTTAATAAAATAATTATTTAAAATTATTTAATCAGCCCTCCAAAGGAACAAAACACATAGAGCAGAAGAAGAAAGTAGGAAAAAATTCTTGTCTTACACTTGTTCTCTTTGTTTAGTCTTTAAGTTCCCCTCAATTCAGCTAACTAATTCCAGCTTGAAGCAGCAGACTGTACTGCTTCCAACATGCCCTCTCTCCATTATTTTTGTTAATTTCTTAGTCCCTTTCACTGTTCCAGAGTCTCTTACCATATTGAAACATCCTCCTCAACTAGGTCAAGACGATCATGACACCAGTTTCTAAATACCACAATGACAGTGTGGTTATGGAACATTACTGCAGAATGACAAGGTTTACATCTACCCTGTAGCAACTCTGCAGTAACCTGTCTTTGTAAACAAACTCTATGTTTTCTCCATCACTGCCCATTCTCAGCACTGCCTACACAGCCATGGTATGCCAGGACTGGGCTCAAAAAATCAGTCATTCAGGGTTTTAGAACTTTTTATTTTTCTAAGTGTCTCCTTTACATCAATGTCCTTCACAATTTACCCCACATCGTTTTATAACTTCAGCAAGTTATAAAACAATGATACTGATATTTTGAGTTCAAACTGACATCTTCAAAGCTGCTTCACTGGAATTTATTGTGCTGAAACAATCATATCCTCATCCTCCCTTCTTTTTGCTGGATAAGGCTGCAAGCTTTCCAGAGGACCTAGATTACAGCATTGAACAAAGCTAATACCTAAACTATAAACAAAGCCCTTAAGCCCAAAGAAAAACAAAAGCTCTAATAGTCCTAAAAGCCACAGTAAGAGAACACCACTTAACCTTTAGTTTTGACTACACCTTAGAAATTCCATCACATCTGGCCATTACAGCTTTAGACCTGCTCTCAGCAGGGTTACTCAGGACTGTGGATAAGACACTAGTGCCAGCTGATTGTTCATCATCTGTCAGGGAAGGAGTGGGACACTTTTAGATTTCCCAGTGGAGGCTAGACCCTTAAGGCTGCTTTGTACCTTATCAGGAAGGAAGGGAAGGAAAAAGGAAAAAGCACTTTGCTTTGACATCTACCTTCAGTGATACAGCAGTCCCCAGCAGGAGACACAACATTGTAAAACAGATTTTACTGCAAAAAAAAAAGTTCAACTATCACTTGAAAATGATGAAAATTAGACATTAATTCTGCATTAGAGAAATTATTTATTTCTTTAGCATTGTTACATGCATCGACCTTAAATTAATCTTATCAGTCAGTTGCCTGAGAAATTAAAATCTCATTTCAAAATACTGAAACGGCATCATTTTGAGATGTTTGTAATGGACTGGAGAAAATAAATGGCCATATATACACAGTTGACATTCAATATTTAAGCTTATTCAGAGAAGAGAAAGTTACTCTCAATATTTTCCATTTATGAAAGTAGACCTTAGTACTGACATGCTAGTCAGAAGTAATTATTACTAATTTTACCAATAGTCCCAACTTATTTTTTAAACTTGCAAGATTTTTGATAAATTTGGTTTGGAAAAGAGCTTTCTGAAAGGAAGGGGAAAAAAAAGGAAAAGGTATTTTCAACAAATTAAGACAGGGCACAGGGAATATTTAATAAAGCACTGTATTAATGGAAGACACTTAAAATAATTTACAGCCAGATGACTACTTTCAAATGGGTAGATTTCTTACTAAACCTGAATTTGCTGACCTCTCAGCTGCCTTCAGAGTGATGACTTTCCGTTCCCTTGTGATTTTTTTTGCTGACACCATAGTTATTTTGGAGACTGATTTTTGCTATCTGTTGGGACTGTAAATCTTAAATTACGAGGTTTTGGGAGCAGTTACCATGTTTTGATTTTGCTCTGAGCTCCACGTGAGTCCTGGTCTGTAACTTAGGCCTCACAGGCACTAAAATCATAGATGGTCATTCATAATTAAAGGAAATGATCATGTCCCACATCGCATTGCACAACACCTTTGCTTTAGCCATTCAGTCAGAGGTCTCCCAGCAGAGTCCAACACGCTAGTCAGCTCTTAAGGACTGCAGCCTCTGGCACCTTGTGCTGTATGATGGAGCATACCTTTCACCACTGTGCTGGAGAACAGGGACTCAAAATCTATTTCTGTAACACTGGGGAGAGATTTGGCAAAACAGACCAAGGAATTCTCGTCGACAGCCATTAAGGTTATAATGATTCACAAGAATTGGGCTGGGGGAGGGTGAGAAATTGATTTTTACCATCCAGTCCCATAGCTTTTCCCAGACAGCAATCAGACCCAGACTTGCTCTTGTTTTAAAAGAAGTAACGTGAGGTTTTTGGGATAAACCAGATAAAGACACATTAATTCTCCATCCACAAGGAATCTTTTCCTGATCTTCATCCTTAAACATCTTAGAGTGCCTCTCCTTGTTCCTACTCCTCTCTCATGGAAAAAGCTTCACTCAAACAGAAACTGACAACATCTAAATTTACTCCAACTTTACTTCCTTTCCATCAAAACTAGTTCTGAATGTGAAAAGCTTGGTGAAAACTTATAATGCTGAATAATGCTGAAATGCCTGCTTTATCTTCCATCCTCAATGTTTCAATCTTTTACACATCAACTCCTGAAAATAAAGTGTATTTCTGAAGCACTGTGAGTGGGTGAATGTGTATATCAGCCTGGCATTTTCTTTTTGATGATTGCAGCAGGAAGAAGGTTATGGCAGCCACTGCTGAGTTGGGACATCTGAGGGCCTTACTTAGGTCTGTGTCCCATTGAACAAGCTCTACAAACCACTGACAAACTAGTAAACAACTGCGATATGAACAAATACTCATTCTGACTCTTTGGGAACCCTTAGTGCTAGTCAAGCAATGGAATATCACTGCACATCTGTATTTCATCTCCTCCCAGATGCAGACTATGGAATCTTGATAGAAAAGAAACTTTTCAGGTTGTCAGTGCAGATTCATGAAGGGATCATATGACATATTGGGTACCATGTGTTCATAAGGTACGACATTTTCTTTGCTTAGAAGAAAATTAAACATTTCTGAAATTTGAAGGGCGATCATCTGGTTTTGTTTTTCTAAATACATACAACTAAAAAAGCCAGCTTGCTCTAACAAAACCAGCTAGCTTGCTTTGACAAAACCTTACACTTCACAGAGCTCTGACATTGCTTTCCTGTGAAACAATTTTCCTTGGCTGAAAGAGAATTTGGATCCTAGCATGGAAGCCAAATCAGTGCATCATAGTGATAAGACCTAACAGCAGTGAATAAGCTTCTGCAGTGATCTCATAAACTTATCCTGTGGGCAAACACTGCTCTATTTTCAGAAGTCTGTTGTAGCAGTACTGAATGTGAGAATTTCAAAACAAACCACAAGACTGTGCCCTTATATGCATGTTAATCTCTACAATGCTTTTCCATGTCACAGCTATTTCACAACTTGCAGATATTAGTGTCAACTCTGACTTCAGAATAAAAGTTTAAGATCTTTGCTTACGTGTGCACTGGACTTTTCTAACATGCAAAGAATGGCAGTAGCTCTTCCCCACATCTAATTTCTTTGAAGAAACGACAAAAAAATTGCACTAGTTGCAGAACTCCAACAAATGACACCAAATTGTGTCATGAATAAATAAAACAAATCCAAAGCATCTTTCTCTGATCAATGCACAAATAATGCTGAAAGCTCAAAACCACAAACAAAATCGCATTTGTTTTAACCTTCTGGTTACAGACAAAAAGAAAGAATTGTTTGATGCATAACACACTGGAGGAGCCCAAACTCTTTGACTTGTCTTCACTGGAGAATTCTTCTTCTCTCAGACTGAGTAATTACACAGTAACTAGGGGAGCAATGACAGAGTGCTGTGCTTCCCTCATACTCTTTCTTTTAATTCTTACTTGCTCTAATAAACCAGGGCTGGCTACCTTGAGTGTCCTGGCCTCCCATTCACAGTAGCAGTTCCATAATCTTAGGTGAGGATGATGCTATGCCTTAATAACCTCAGAGGGCAGCATGCTTCTGTTTTCCAAGTCCCAAGGGTCTCATTAGAGGATCTGCTAAATCAGGCTTGTATAGTCTGTCATTAACTGCAGAATTTAATTAGTCTAAGCTCACACTGATTTGCATCTAGAAAAGATTGAAGCTTGCTGAGTTGTTGCTGTTATCATGCTGCATTTATCTTTTCCTCTCTTTTCTAAGTATTTTTTTTTCAGTACATAAAGGTCAGGGGAAAAAACATTTCTGGAGCAAAGCCACTCCTGAAGATGCATAGTCGTACTGGGGACTTAGAAAAATGCTTACTAGTAACAGAACAGACTTAGCAGCAGTACTGGAATATACCTACCCTACATATCAGAACAGCCAACATTAGCACAGTATCATCAAAACAAATTATGAGAAGGACAACATGATGGAGCTCTTGCATTGAGACTCTGAATGCACCCATGGGACATGCCTTTGCAAGCTGTGTATTTAAAAAACGCGAAGTCCTTACACCCATAATGTCACTGAGAAAAAGCCCACTGACTTCAAGAAGAGCCCTGTTAAGCCTGACAATTTTAGTAATCACATCTGCGATGCTGAACTGCTGATCAAGCTTTTTCCTGCTTTTTAGCTACATCACCCTGAATGACGAATTGATAAAAAACAGCCCAGATCATTCTCTTACTGTTGGAGTTTCAGTGGTCTTGCCTACAGTATTAATATTGTTTTATATTCTGACTACTGGCAAAAAGATGTTATTTCCTTCAGAGTACTGGAGAACAGGAACAATGCTGCTGCAGCAGAATGCTTCATTTCCCATCTTGCAGGGTCTCTACCATGACAAGTCCCTACTTCAGTTCTTTGTACACCACAGATCTGAGAAGCCCTGAAAAGGTTTTTCTATTCTCATTCTAAACACAGCCAAACATAATCACTCAGTGCCAAAAGGAAAAGACTGCAGCTGGTAAGGAAATTAAATTCACTCCAGATCTTCCAGTAATGTATTATAGGATAAATGATGGAGAGATAACAATCAAGACATGCATAAAAATGTTTCAGAGAGCACTTCAAAAGGTTAGGGCTTTATCTAAAAGAGCAAAAACACATCTAGTGACCATGCTTTTTTTTTTTTCTTGTGGCTGGATTAATATGACAATGTCTTAACAGAACAAACAAAAAGTTTATTCTCTAGTATTCATTTATCACACAGCTCTCTTGAATCTCAGTAAATGCGACATCTTTCGCCAATTTCTTTTTTATTTTAATGGAAGATTGTAATTCCAAAGACCAAGACTTCCAAGATTGCTCATCAATCTTTCTCCAGTGCAACACACCCTTTAGTAAGCCTTATTTCCCCAAATCACAGAGATCCTCCATTAAGGAGCTTTAAAGTGAACACCAGAAAAACAAAAGCTTCCTACAAAAATCACCCATGTAATTCTTGCTTTCATACCACTTGGATTAAAAAATTGTATATTAGAGAAGTATTGTACTTAGAATATAAAAAATTGCATATTAGACCATAAAAAGAATCATGCCTCACTTTTTACCTGATGAAAAGCATATTCAAAGAATTTCTCAACTGAACCTGCATTAAAAAGCTCAGTCAAAAATGCAGAAAATCCAAATTACTTCACCACTTTTCCAGCAAATTCATACTCAAAAACATTTTGATGTTTTCTATTAACTGAATATTAGGCTTACTGGAAAAATTGACACAAATTCTAAGGTATGAATGATTTGTAGAAGTTTTTTCACTCTCTTTAAAATTGCTTTCAAGCACATGGAATGCATTGCTTAAAGACTACGCCGAAACGGTCCTATTTAGCCTATTAGATTTTAATTTACATCAGAGAAAAATGAATTTGTGAAGTATTTACATACACAAAGAAGCATAACATTAACTGCACTGTGGAGATGTTATCACTTACAGGCACTGAGTGCCTCAACTACAAATTACAGGACAATTAATTTAAAACAGCGCTGCACTAAACCATTGACTAGTTAAAGGAAAAAACTCTAATAGGTCCCACCATAGAATCTTCTTTAAAGGATGGACATGGATGCCACACCAATTTACTTAACAGTGAAGTACTGGAGCAGGTTGTAGGCAGGGTTTACCTTACTCAATATAAGGCCTTAAGTAAGATTTAGATGCACATCTCACCAATCATCTCAAATTTGTCTCAGCCCCACCCTGAGTTCCTGTCTTACCTACATCTCTACTGCCTTGATTCCTGCCTCTTGACATGCATAACTAAAGTCATTAGCTTCTCTTTCACAGGGTTACAAGCAACCAAAAATGACTTGATGCATGCTTTGAACACAAGCAGGTGTGTCAAAGCCACAATCCCTGATGCTGAAAAAGCAGGAGGATGGGACTAGTGCAGCTCCAAACACTTGCTGCACCACCATTGTGAAAGACCTGCACTTAGTGGCCTGCAAATGCTCACCCATATGAGCATCTCTGTACATGACACTCTTCAGTGAGTTCCAAGAATGGAACACAGAAGCAAGCTGTTTGTGTATTTAAGCATTTACAGATTCAATGCCTTGGCTTTTGCCTCAGATGAAGAAAATTATGTCTGGTCAGAATCAAACTCTTTCAACTGCATGTTCAACTTTTCAGTAAGCAAACTGTTTCTTAAGAGATTTTTTTATATATATTGTATTTCTCCTTTCTAAAATTTTTCTTATATGTCTCCACAGAAACTCACTGCAAGTTTGCAATTACAATCAAGAGAACTTTTTACTTGGAAAGAAGTTTACTCCTTTCCAGCTCTTAGGAAAATGCACTTGTTTTTTTGATCTTTCTTTTCCCTTCATCTACTGAGATACCAAAGTTTATTTTAGGTGATTAATTTCAGGCTATTTGAAGCTTTTCAGCATATTCAAATATATCCACAACTCAGTCTACACACTGGAAAAAAGAATTCATGTATCAGTAGTGAATAATATATACACCTTAAAAAACAAAACCTTCTTTCTTGAAGCATACTTCAGATTTCCTAAAGTCCCAGTGACGATTACACATATCTTGGGTAACTGTGCTCTTTGCAGCTGCTTTGCAGTATTTAGCAGGGTTGTTAGAGTCACAAACAAGATGTTTTATATGCTGTTCCAAAGACATTTGAGGAGAAACAGTGATATTAGAAATTTTCAGCTGCCTACGTAAACTCTTACAGTTATTCATTTAGTAGTTTTTAGTCTTTAAATATGTTCTTCTTAACTTTAAAATGCTATTTTTAGTTTTAAAACTCAAAGGAGGATTAGTGGTGGACGAATTCTAAAGATTGCAAAAATATGTGAATTTCATAGCAATTATAAGGTACTGCATGATTTCCCATAGCCTTCCCCAGTGATTCCTTCTGTATCATTATTTCCCCAGGAAATATTAATCTGTGACTGCAATAAAGTAAATCAACACCTGCGTTACTTCATGATGATGCTGCTATTAATGTTTTGCACCTCCTAATGATGAGGAGAGACTTCCTGTAGTAAAAGCTACACATATAAAAATGTAACTAAATTAAAACTGCTGGAAAACACACCACTCTTTCCCCAAGAAACTAAAAAATAATTTTAAAATAGCCTTAATAAATTACAAACAACTTTAATTAAAAAAGGGGTTACAGCCCAATGCTCCCACTGCCTGCAATAAAGCTTTAATCAGTAAGCTCCTTCCTGCAAACAAATCCACGTACATGCCGAACTCAAGTTTGCAGAATGACTCTATCATCCAGACTGATATTAATTCTGAAGAAAAATCAGGACCTCTGAATTATTAAGGAAGACTGTCATGGAAGTTTTCATTGAACATCCATACCCTGAAGCCATATAAATGTCACAAAAAAACACAGCACTTTGGCTCTAATTCAACACAATTCTTAAGCACTCAATCAAACCACCTCTGTATTTAAAGCCAAGCAAGTGCATGGTGTTCCCTCTTGAACCAGGCCTCAGATTATAACTTCACATTATGAATCTGTCATTATCATGTTTCTAAGCAGAACCTAGAGTCATAAATTCCACAGGAAAACGCTTATATATCTCACAGAACCTGCTTTGTCTACATAGAGTGAAAAGTACTACAAATTAAATTAGGATGTGAATTTATAGTCTATTTGCTGTTCCATGCCAATACCCCAAGTGAACAGTTGGTGCCCTTGCTCAATATAACTTTAAACACTTCCAAAGTATACTGTTTAACAGCAAACAGAGATTTTCTTGATAACGACTAAAGACCTGTTTACACTGAGATTCTTGGGAAGATGCATGCAAATTTACTTTGTAGAGAAGTGAGTTATGTCACATTAAATATCTGACAGGATAGTCCCATATGGAATTAAAATGGATTTAATTTATCTTAATCCACTTCATGAATAAACAAAATGAAATGAAGGCCACTTAAATTGTGAACGAGAACTGTGTGTGGCTTAAATATACAATTTACAACTATTTACTTAATTCAGATGAACGTAGCTGAGGACCCCCAAGTAGATGAGCTCTGACAGCAGCCAAACAGAAATAAGAAGGGGCAGGTGGTCATGTATAAATGTTCCCCCTCACCTCCAAAACACTGATACAGGAGAATAGTAGTGCTGAGTTTTCAGAGTGGCTCCTACATGGCTAATTGTGGCCATATTTTAAGAAGATGCCATTCTCGTGGTACCTCTGGAGCAAATCTCTTTACAGCTCTTTACACACAGGGTTCTGTGTTCAGTTTTGGTCCCTGCTACACAAAAATGATGTGGACAGGCTGGAGAGGGTCCAGAGAAAAGCCACAAAGATGATCAAAGGACCGGAATGTCCGCCGTGTAAGGAAAGGCTGAGAGAGCTGGGTTTGTTCAGCCTTGGGAAAAGAAGGCTCAAGGGAGACCTTATCACCATATTCCAGCATTTAAAGGATGGGTACAAAGAAGATGGAGACTCCCTTTTTACAAGGAATCCATGGAAAAGATGAGGAGCTGTGAGTACATGTTAATCCCTGGGAGATTCCAACTGGACACAAGAGGAAAATTTTTCACATTGTGAAAAATAAGCCACTGGAATAATCTCCTCAAAGAAGTGGTGGATTACCCAGTTGTCATGGGTTCAGCAGTAGCAGTCATTTTTCTCCTTCTCAGTAGCTGGTGCAGCACTGTGTTTTTGACTTTC
>JANRGW010002518.1:0-18739 GCA_024733675.1 Psilopsiagon aymara | reverse complement strand
TTGCATTCTTTTGATTCTCCTTCCCATCCCTCCCAGAGCAGAGGGAAGAAAAAGGGGGAAGTGAGTGAACAAACTGCGTGGCTGGCTTATGGCTTAAACCACGACACCCCCAGTAACAGGGAGGCTGGATAAATACTGCATCTCCTTCCTTGCTGCAGCTGGAAAGTTTCTAAAAATTTTTCTCTGTTGCCTTACTCTGACCTTGATAAAATCCTTTGTAGCTGTGTTCTTGCCCTGGAAAATCATCTTTCATCATTTCATTCCAACACTTCGGCAGTTTCTATTTCAGTTCAAAACTTCTCAGATATCCTTATAATGTCTTAAGTTCATAGCTGGGACAGGTTAACCTGTGATTCAGAGCTTCATTCTCTTCTCTTCTGATGACATACTTTCTACAATGCTTCCCATGTACTGGTATCCTCAGTAGATCAAAATACTGTTTCTTCCTTTGGCTTGTTCTTTGGAATTAGGAGCATAACTCTGTTCATCCCTCAGAGGTCTGTCTTGCTTTATTTTTTCTCCTTATTCCCATTCTAATGGCATATAGATAATTAAAAACATAAACAATAATTCTCATGGTGTCTTCCTCCATATCCTCTAGTAAATAAACATTATTTTATTAATCGGTAAAACTCTGGGAGGGCATTTCTCCTGATGTTTTTGTATATGTAAGGGAGGAATCTGGCAAAATTGTATTGACAATTTCAGGTTTTATTTATTTCTGAATATGATGAACACTGATTTTCACATAGACTGTCTTGAAAGCAATACATCTTTCCAATACAGAGGAGGATTGATTATTTTGGATGAATGAAAACAAGTGAACCATCTTGTGTTAGGTAGACATAGAGATGTTGTACCAGTTGGGTGATTTCAGGGTGCGTATCACTAGCGGAACCTTTACATGCAGCATTTGTTCCTTGTTCAATAGTGCAGTAGTTGTGTGATGGCTGCCTGGCCCCCTCTTCTTTTACTGTTTTTCAAAGGAGTATGTGTTTAGAAGATGGATTAAAGAGAGATTAAAAAGTCAGATAAATTTATTACACAAATGACTGAAACAAAGCAGACATTTTTTGAATGGTTAGTATTTAAGGAGTTAAACTGTTAGTTACAATCCTAACTAAATACTTTTAATCAAATGCAATCTGATTAAACTCTCACAGACTTGCCTTTTAGTTTAATATTGCCATTAGAAAAAAAGTAAAATATTGCCCCATAGAAACTGAAAGATTTTTCAGGACTTGAGACTATGGACAAACATTGAATTTAGTTGGCTGTCTAACATTGATGTAAATGTATTTCCTGATCTATGATTTCTCACGTAAAAAAAAAAAAAAAAGTATATTTATAACTGAAATAGTAAGTGAAACTTACAGAAATTTATGTTCTTCTATTACTTAAAAATGGCAAATGAGATAGCAGATGCTGAGGTTTCTTGTCTTGTGGTGAATTATAACATGCTAGACATTGATAGAACAATTATATGACGGCTTGCAAGAGCTTAATCCACAGCTGTGTCTCTCATGAACTTCAGGAAGCAAAGGTAATTCATCAAAATGCTAAAATGCTCCATGAGCTGGTAGCAAGGTATTATATTTTACTTAACTGCATTATTTCTCTACCAGTTACAGCTCAGTGTAAAAGAACACTACTGACTTTACTGGCAGTATTCCAAGACATTTAAATGTGTAAGTTTATTTTTTATTGAAATTAAAAAAATACATGGAAATTCAAACATATTGATTTATTATAAGAAATCTTGAGAACTGTATAAAAATATCAAACTCTATCATTTTCATCTCAAGTATAAATATACCAGTATACTCCAGTACAAAGGCATAATGATTGCTTCAGCCAAAGATGTTTGAATGCAGTAAAAGTCTTGTATAAGAACAGGACGTGAGATGATGGCCTATGAGTAGGGTGGAGTTCGCAAGGCAAAAACAAAATACCAAAACACCTGTCTGCTTCATACCTGCATTGTTACTTTTCCTCTCTTTATCAATGGCTGGCAAAGAAATGGTCAGTCTCATCTTTGTAAAGCCACTAATAATATTTATTAAAATTATATTTTCCAAGGAGTGAGCATAAGGGCAAGTATGATGATGTCTTTTGGAGAAAATACAATTGTTTCAAGTCTACTCAAGTTTAAAATGCTGCAAGAAATACCTGCCCATGAAAAATACTCTTTAAACAGAAGGGGACCCCAGGACCAGCTGAACTGGGAGGGCTACACAGCTGCAAGCTCAGAACATAAGAGAACATGCCACAGCTGGCAGCTCACATTAGGATTAAGTCCCCTGCAGAAAATCTGCACCTACTAAACAATAGGATGAATTTCATCTCAATTTCAGAAAATTGCATCAATTAGTTTATTATGCACAAACTCTTGCTTTCTTTTGCCTCCTTCAGTTTACAGTGTTATTTATAAATTAATGCATTTAGAGAGAAGTTTGAAAATTACAGCAAAACAGTTTATTGGAGAAATTGAAGATATGTGGAAAATATTTCATTTAAATTACATGAAATGACTCTAAAGTCACATAAAGATAAAAGGGAATGCAACATAAGCTTAGCCACCTTTTTTTGTTTTCTTTTTCCACATTTGCCTTCTTGTACCATACTTGGCAAAAAGAGACTTTCTCTACTCAAGCTCACTGTTTTTATTAAAATTCCTCTTGAAAATAGTGAAGTTTTCCAGTGGTAATTCACCACATTAAAACTAGATAAGCTTAAGAGCTCATGGTGCTTGAAGTCTGAATATTTACCCATGTTAGGATGTTTGAATGGCACTTTGATTTAGATTAGATGTGAAATATGACCTCTTTGCAAGTATCAGATACATTGCTGGTGTTTGATGCATAGCAACTGTTAAGTACAGCTATTATTCAGTCTGGAAATGCATATTTTCAGCTATCTAATATACAGCTATACAGTTATAGTTTCATCATTTGCCAACAATTCCCTGCAAGAGGACCTGAGATATTAGCCATTTCACAGGAAATAGCAAAGATGGCATTCTTTTTTTAATTCCTCCTATGAAGTTATGCATTATGTGGCATTTTTCAGGACCTTAAGGAATGCAATAGATACCAAAATACTATACAAACACTACTAGCAATACATAAAATACCACTATAAAATTACATTAGAGTGACCCCTTCTATAAACTGTTCACTTTTAGACATTGTCCTGTACAAGCTTTAGAAAAGGATATGGTTAATCTCTCAAATACATTAATTGGTAGATTTCTAAAAGTGAAAAGAATTCCAAGTTGAACAGTACTTTTAGATTTTTTTTTTTTTCAATTTTGTTCATATTTATTATTGCTTGTAATTTTTTGCATAATTTTTTTCCTTTAATTTTTACATCCTTGTTATAACTGATGAACTCTAATGAACAGCCTTGGTAACTAATCAAAGAATAGCTATTAACATAAACTTCTTAATGGAACTTCTTAAAAAGCAGCAATCTGCTACAGGTAAAATCTGTGCCACTTTGGATAATCCCTATACACCTACTACTGTATGTGTTTTATTTCTGATTTAATATATTTCAACTTCGCTATGAACTGCATATACTTCCTTTTGATCTGTAACAAGCAGCTAAATGCAATATATAGTCCCTATTATGGTTTTCAAGAAGTGCCTTCATAGGAATATATCTACAATTTACAAAATATATGCAATACTGCATATATTTGCAATACTGCAAAGCAGCAAATGTGTTACCCTGTATTAAAGCCAGCCCTGCTAAAATGTCCATCATGCTTTTTAGCAGATGCACAGATAAAAATCTTCATCTTTGCAAACACATTTACTGTTTCTTTACCTTTTATAATTCAATATAGTGGAGAGACAAGAGTCTCACAAAACATAGTCCTATTTATATAAATGGAAGTTATGGTGCGAATTGTCAGCAAGGATAGCACATGGAGACAGCTGAAATTACTGGATCTTCTTAGGGCACTGAATATTTCTCCCCTTGCAGTTTGTTACCTTATGGATGTGCAGGACAAGACTTCTTCCCCTCTTGCTTCTTATTTATGAGAAGAACCAGAAGCCCTCCAAGTGCTAGTTATCCTCTTTGACCTCATGATCTAAGGTCTGCACTGACCAGCAGAAAACTTGTGATTCCTGTATTTATCTGTGCTGACCTGTTTTGCTCTATCTGTCTGAAAAAAAAAAAAAAAACCCAGTTTACTGCTAATGGTTTGTTAGGTTTTTTTTACCCCTTGGTCAGTTCCCTGCAACACAGAAAGGAACAGCATACAGAGAAAAGGTTTTCAGCAATTCAGGAGTACATATTATGTAGGCATAATTAGAGTGATACAGAGTTTAGCTGTGTTATCAGCATTACTTCTGCATCTATTATCCTGATTTTCTGCAAGGGAGTACTGCGTGACTCTTAAGGTTTCTTATTTAATTAACTACTGTTAATTAAATTTGAAATTCTTTTTGAACCTAAAAATTCTGTAAGTATACAAGTAGTGTTGGCCTGAATGCTTGCAATGCTACCCTAAAAATTATAAAGGTGATTTTATTCTAAACTTAAGCTTTCTTTTTAACTCTGAAGAATGTACTGAAAGTTGGGCTCATATGAACTCTATGCAAAATGTGAACAGTGATGTGATGGATTGGTTCACATAACTGCAGTACCCTTTTGAAATGCTGATTTTATTTAATCTTCCAAGACACAGACAGACTAAAAATACATGTCACCTATGTATTTGGAAATTTTCGCTAATTTACTAATAATTTGAAAGAACAGAGGTGTGCAGATTGGCTGTCCAACTGATGAAGCTTGCATTTTGAAAGTAATTCAGGATGATAATTTCATTCACATTTCTGGAACTGGCTAGTTGGGTTTGTACCAATTGCTGTTGCCAAAACAACTGTGACATATTTTAGATATCTTAGTAAATATGTTCCATTTTGGACAAATTTTTGAATAGCAAATATTGATTCTTTTTCCATTTGAACTCAAACACCTGATTTTCCATCCCATTTAGGAGAGAAAAGATATGCTGCAGCCTTCTTATTTACTGTCTAGTAGTCTTTTAGAAAGCAATATTGTCCTCAGACTTTGGGCCTATGAGTGGGAAAATTTCTACACTAGATGAGGGACCAGGTGTTTGTCAAGCTCATTTCATAGATCTTTAATTCATGGATACTGTTAAGTGAATGCATAGAAGACATTCTTATCTTCATTGGACCTGCTTAAATGCTTTAAAAATAGACTACTTTTTTGCTAAAATGATAATGCAATGTATGTTGTTATAAAGGGAACACTAAAGAATGAGCAAACTGGATGACATTGAAGATTTTTACCAACACTTCCTTTTAAGTTTCAATGAAATGTGCTGATAAGTATGAAGTCACTATCTTTAAAAGGAATCTGCTAATTTATTATTAAGCTTCCTTTAGCCAAGTGTGCTAGATCTCCGTGTTATATCTCCAGCTTGAATGTATTTCATTTAGCATTTTCAGTTGTCATCTTTCTAAGCAAACAGCTCCTATACTCAAAAATATGCAACAAATCAAATTAATTAAAATGAATCAATTCAATTGATGAAGTGATGTTTTGGAATGTCTCTGAGGACCATAAATTCAAATTAAGGCTTGTACAACTTCTTCCTGGCTTTGGAGAGGCTCCTTGGTCCATTAGCAAAAGGAAAAAGGGAAACAGTTCACCCTGTTTGACAGCATTCACCCATGCTTGCAGAAGTAACTGAGATGAGGGCTCACGTAGCCAGATCTTATAAACATATCATAAAACAGAGAATGAAGCAGATGGATATAATAGCAATTAATTTTACCTAATGTTATTAATCAGATCAGGCTAAGTATGACAGTAGTTGTACAGGAGCGGAATTGCTGCAGATTGCTGCAAAACTCTGATCATAGGCATAGTGTTTATAATTTTATTCATAGTATGCTTTGCTTGTTCTGATACTTCTTCAATTCAGGCAATAATGTGGGTTGTCAGATTCAGTGTTTAAGGTAAAAGTATGATGGATATATGCTAATTCACACATGTTCTTTGAATATATTTTTCCTGTGTTGTAATGATCAGATAGTACTACAGAGCACTTGCTCTTTTTCAGGTTTTAGTAAGCTTTTAAACACAGTTAAAAAAAATACACACCACACTTTGTTGCAAATATAGATTGTCCTTGTTTGCAAATATGATAAACTCTCACCATTCTGTACTACATTTGATTTATTCACCAATCTAAACTTGTATATGGCTTCTGGTTTCTGCAGCCTGAATGAAGACCTAAGAAATGTGGGGACAGGACTAAAGTATTGCTCCTGACATTAGTTTCATAAAAGCAGTCTTTGTTCTGATGCTCCTCTACATCTCTCCTAATTTACAGGATCATCCTATGCTCATTTACATCTACTGGATTGAATACTTTAAAATACTATTTCTGTATTCAGTATTCATGCATTACCTTTTGTCTTCAGCTGGTCTGAACTGGGAACCTACACTTTACTATCTGCTTAGAACAGAAAGAGATATATTAAAGGGATAGAAACTAAAAATCCACAAAATTTGTAAGAGAGTGTCACATGACATTCCATAATTACAGTGGAACAAAGTTTAGCTGACTATATATCAGCATTATTTATGCAGTTGTTATACTGATTTTCTGCAAGGGAATCCTGTGTGACTTGCAAGATTTTATATTTAATTAGCTACTAATGAAAAACAAAATTGTCTCTATACTGTTTTATTTTTTCAGATTTTCAGATTTAATGGTATTAGGACTTTATCCTAAACTAGAACTCAGTATTCACGTGGAGAAAGGGAAGAATCTGATACGTTATTTCTTGGTATGATAGGTATACCTGATGACTGACGAAATAATGAGCCAGTGAGTTTTGTTGTGTTTTGTAATATAGTATTGCTACTGAGAGAAAATGATGACCATTCACATTAAATATTTAGGCTGATCATCATGTGGTGTTTGGGTTTTCACTACAAACCTATGGAGTGTTAAGAGAACCTGCTAAGCTTCCAAAATGCTTGCTAGCTCTTCCAATTTTTCTCTGCTATTTTTACAGCACTTCCACATCTACCAACATGTGTTATAGAAAAAAGAAAGTACTATCACAATAAATGTGAGATTTTTTGGTGGTTTTGACAATTTGTTTCAATTGGCCATGCCAGTTGTATGGGGAAGGAATTTGGGGAGTTATATATTTTATGATTCAGTTTTGCATTGACTTGCTTGTTCTAAAGACTGGTTTAAAACACATTAAAAAAATTAATAAGTTCTTTTTCTTTTAGGTGGGAGATGAGAGAAGGTGCAGATCTTGAAGATGAGGAGAAAGTTATGGTGGGACACTTAAAAAATGTTTATTTGACACAAAGCACTCCTACATCAGAGGAAAAAGAAGAACAATTACCTTGACAGGTTTTGGGTAGCACCTTTTTCTGAATTCACCACGATTTAACTTAATGGCTTAGTTATAACTGACAAGACTAGAAAGCTCTGGAATATATATGTTGAGTAGGAGTCTTAAACTAAAGAATGTTCCCCTGTTATTGTCTAGTTACCCCATCCAGGCAGCAGTTGTTCACACTTGCATCAGGTAAGCAACAATATATGAAAATGTCAGTGTCACAAAACTAGGAGGGTGTATTCTCAATACTGAGGAAGCATAAACCTGAATGACAAACCAAGAACTGTTTTAGAAGTATAAAGCTCACCTTGAAAATAATGCAACTTTGGAAATGTACTGAGCAAACACCCGTGCTATACTTCTATCAACCATTTTGGAGTCAGTCAGACTGCCCCAGTTAGTGTTGCTCAGGGACATTTTCTCTCCCTTGGTGCTCATGTCCTGCATGAAAAAGGACAGGTACAGGGCATGGGTCTACAGTCCTTTGTGAATTGCTGTGGAATGAGTATGCATGGCCAGAATTCCTGAGCAAAAACACATCAGTTTTATTGCACTTGCACACCCTAACTTAACATCCAGTCTATGTTATGGCTTAAAAGACATATTTTAGAGAAACTTGTTAGCAGCTTTTAAAGTTTGGAGAAGCATATTTTTATAATATGCTTAACTGTGCATATTATATTATAAAAGGAGTTATAGGCACTGCTCAGAGGACTACTTACACAGTGAATTGAGAAGAGAAAATGATAAACAATGAAATATTTATTTCTGATATAGTAAAATTTCTTTTTCATAGTGAGGCCTGTCTAATATTCAGATTTTCCAAATATTAAATGTTTTTCTTTCCAGTAAAAGTTCTTCCTCAAAGAGTAAAAATAGCTGAGTTAGGGGCAATTATGACATTATTTTTTATACAGAAATACACAAGTTAATATTTCCTTAGCTCTGGAGAAATAATCCATCAAATTTTTATTTGTTTCTTGCACTGAAATTCCAAGGGAACTGTTTCCTCCACCTGATGAAGGACCCTGACAAGATCTTGCTAAGGCTGCAATCTTAGCTGCAGCTATTCCTGTTCTCATCACATCTTCTCACAGATGCTATCACGGACATAACTCAGACCACCTGAATAGGAGGAAGGCAACTTTTTTTCCTAAAGACTTCAGCAGCATCATAGGAAATCATAGTGCTAAAGCTGCTGTAGGTTCTCATCTGAAACACAGTTTTTCCTCTTCTTAATTGCTCTTTTTTTTTATCATGTATGTAAATATCAGGCCATTTAAAATGAAAATAGTGACCATTGCATCTTAAAAATCTCTAAAGATCTTGTTACAGCACTGCATCAACTGTGAGTCACTGGTGCTTCAGAAATGCTAAAAATATTACTTAATGAATAAAACAGACCTTTTCCTCTGATGCTGATATAGTCATTTCAGATCGTAAAGATACAATGAAATGTAAAAACAAATTTTCTTTGCTTTGTCTTTCATGTTTGAAGAGTAGCTGTGGTCTTAAGGCTTAAAACATGGCTACAGGGGTAACCCTGTAATGGCAGGTGCAGTATTCTGACAAATGAGACAAACATACTCCAAGGCATACCAATAATGTCTTAGTGCATGCAGAAGTTGGACTTCAGAATATTCCTTCCTACTTTCTCAAAATCTATTGTACATAATTAATTTTTTGTATTTTTTTGTCACATGAAGTGAATTTTTCAAGCTGAGAAAATTGGGGCTGTTCAGACTGGAGAAGAGAAGCCTGCCTGGAGACCTCATAGCAGCCTTCCAGTATCTGAAGGGGGCTTATAAGGGTGCTGGGGAGGGACTCTTCATTAGGGACTGCAGTGATAGGACAAAGGGTAATGGTTTCAAACTTAAACAGAGGAAGTTTAGATTGGATATAAGGAAGAAGTTCTTTCCTGTAAGGGTGGTGAGGCACTGGAATGGGTTGCCCAAGGAAGCTGTGAATGCTCCATCCCTGGCAGTGTTCAAGGCCAGGTTGGACAGAGCCTTGGGTGGCATGGTTTAGTGAGAGGTGTCCCTGCCCATGGTAAGGGGGTTGGAACTAGGTGATCTTAAGATCCTTTCCAACCCTACCTATTCTGTGATCCTATGGTTCTAATTTCTGTTCATGTGGTGAAACTCACTGAAATGCTTTCTGTGAAAAATCTTTCCTTCTGGGAGACACTTATTCTGAATAGGATAAACTCTGCAAGTGAAATAAACTAATCCAGAATAAAGCCCCCCACTGACTTACTCTGAAATGGGAATGTCCAAACTGGTTATTACCCTTTAAATTCACAACACACCTGGTTCTAGACTAACCTGTAAACAGCCATGTTAAAAAAACAACCAACCAACAAACCAAACTAATAAAAAAAACAAAAAATGAAAAACAACAAAAAATTCTTCATGACCCTTTCTCCTTTCTCTCCCTGGCAAATTAATTCAGCAGTAACCCGTTGGGTAGCACAAGGACAATTTTCTCTTTCCTATAAAGAGTATATTTATAATCTGTACCACCGTGGAGCTGACAAGACAGAATAACTAGTCTGAATAGAATCACAGAAATCAGAATCATTTAGGTTGGAAAACACCTTTAAGCCAACCAAATCAAACTGTTAACCCAACACTGCCAAGACCACCACTAAACCATGTCCCCAGATGGCACATCTACACATGTTTTAAACACCTCCAGGTATGGTGACTCCACCACTGCTCTGGGCAGCCTGTTCCAATGCTTGGTAGCACTTTTTTTGAAGAAATTTTTTCCCACAACCCAATCTAAACCTCCTCTGGCACAACCTGAGGCCATTCAGCAGCAGTCAGCAACCCCAGGTCCTTTTCCATGAGCAGCTTTCTAGCCTCTCTTCCCCAGGCCTGGAGCGTTGCAGGAGATTGTTGTGGCCCAAGTGCAGGACCCGGCACTCTGCCTTGTTGAACCTCATCTCAGTGGCCACAGCACATAAATCCAGCCTGTCCAGATCCCTCTGCAGAACTTACGACCGTTGAGCAGATCAACACTCCCACCCAACTTGGTGTTGTCTACAGTCTTACTGAGTGTTCACTCAGTCACTGGTCCAGGTCATTCACAATGATTTTAAAGAGAACTTGCCCCAGTATTAAGCCCTAGGGAGCACCACTTATGACTGTCTGCCAACCAACAATCATGACAATATAACAACTGAAAACAACACAAAAGCTGAATCTTTGCACAATAATTTATTTGGATGATTTTTCTTATCAAATGTTTCTTTGTACATGCATATTTTAGACTATGCAAGCTAATGTGGTTTTGAACTTGTCCCTCAATCTGCACTGAGAAACAGCTGGGCTCAGGTTGGTGGCAATGTAGTGATCTTACTATCACGACTTCAGGGTATAAAAGACACATCATTTTGGCAACATCACTTATGCTGAATAGATACTTTTGCAACATTTACATTTGTTTAATAAAATCACAGTAATAATAATAGTTGTATAACTAAGATTGCTAAATAACATATCATTAATTTCTCAAGACTGCTTACTTAAAACTTAAACCCTTAATTGAAGCTTGAAAGAACTGATCATTTTTATATTGTAAGGTGTGTAAAATTAGGAGTACTTGTATAACAGATTGCTGCTTTCTTTGCCTTAATAAAACAATAGTCCTGTATTATTTTAAAAAGTTCTGCTGATTTTAAAATTGTCTTAAGATCAATTTCAATTTAGAGAGTGATGGGTTCATAAAGTTACAATGTTTTACTTTCTTGGTTTGTGTCCTGGCTCTTTGTTACTACTGTTTTATCCAAGAACATCTCACATTTACGTTTAGCCTCAATAAATGAAGGCAAAAGGAGAGAGATTTCCTGGCTGCAGTGCGGTCCCTGTTTTGCATGACCACTGCAATCTGACCATGTTAACTGCTTCTGGAAAGGTAGTCAAAATAACAATTGAAGTCTTTTGTGTACAACAGACCTTTCTGAATGAGCAAAAGCTGGCCTTGCTGGCTCACCTGATTTAGCCTAAAAGCAAATTTTGTATCTGTAGATATTAACTGGATCAGATAGCGCAAACTATGCATTATCACTAACATTCACATCTAATTCTCATATAATATTTTAGTATGCTTAGCCCTTTTTAGTAAACAGGCTTGAATAGGAGACTTCATAGCATGGGCTATCTCTAATTACATTAGTTTAGCATCCAGTTCAGAGTGCTCCAAATCTTTTAACATCTTGCTACTTTTGAAAGGTAGTTAATAGAATTAGAAGCAGGGAAAAATTGAGAGAGCATTAACAGTAATGGAACTCAGACACACAAGGGAGAAAGATAATCTGTGGAGAAAGATAGTCACTGAGACAAAGCCCTGCCTTTTAGTGACTGCTGTCCTGACAAACAGTGTGTCATAGATCATGCTTTGTTCAGGGAATGGGATTTTGTGTACACTAAGGGCAAAAAACCTATTTGTTCTGGAAATATGCACGATGACAAATGGTTGGTCTTTAATTCACCTCTATATCCTCACAGCAGTGCAAGGTAGGCATGAGACTGGCTTCTTCCAATTAGCTCCTGTGGAATAATTAGGAAATATGGAATTGAACTTATATTTAAAATGGAGCATTGTCCACACATAAGGGAAAACGGACCCTCAGGGCCTCTCGGGGTGAGATGCAGTCACACCTGGTATGCCAGAAATGCGCACTTCACAGCGGTTCCCGTAACAGGAGGAGGGTAGAGCAAGGTGGAGATCTCGCGGTTACGCTTTGTCCTAACTTCAGCAAAAGATGGGAACTAGATGGTGAAAGAAACTGATAAGCTGCATACTTGCTACCCTGAGCCAACAGCCTGCCATTTTTTGACAGAATGCCGTCCTCAGTGTGAACTTTGCTTCATTATAATGTCATTATAATGCATTTACATGCTAAAATACACTCCCATCTCCAATGCAACCCTGTGGAGGAATGGTTAATTGATAAAGGGCATATTGACATAATGCTGCTGGCTGAGCAGGAGTTAAGCAAGCATCGGACCCAGGTATTCCAAAATTGCCGATTTAGCAATACATGGATACTTGGGTCGGTATGAAATAGAAACAATGCTGTTAACTGAAGATTGTGAGAGTATGTGTAGACAGAAGGTTTGAGTAAGTTTGATACAGAAAGCGGATGAGAAAGATGTGCAGGAAGGGGCTGATAATTGTAACCGTGAAGCGCAGCTGTAGCTTCTTGCAAGCAAGTAGGGTAATACAAGTATAATCTTTGTCTTAGTATAAGTATAGTCTTTGTATTGTAATCAATGATGTTTCAATTAATACGTAGAGGTAGCCAATTAGGTCCCGCTTAGTATGATACAGTTGCAATATCTAACATTTGGGGGGGGGTAACATAAGCATAGTCTTTGTTTAACACAAGCATGGATTGTGTCACTAATAATGTATCAACTAATAACCGCTTCATATATCAATCAGTACCGCATAAAGTATCAATTAACACCCGCTTCATGTGTTAACTAATAGCCGCATAGTGTATCTACCAATACTCACTTAATGTATCAATTAGTAGTCGCTTAGTGTATCAATATATATATAACTAGCCAATCATGTATTAGTTAACTCACCTAAGAAGAAACAATGTAATCATACAAGTAGAACCAATCATGAGCTTAGGTTTTGCAATATGTATTAACTAATTAACAATCCTATAAATTGTAAGATGTTGCCTAATAAAGTTTGAAGCTTGCTGATCACTCATATTGAGCATGTCCAAGTTTCCCTCACCACGACACGACCCCACTCCAAAATGAGACCACCCCCTCTGAGCATGCGCTCTGAATTTTTGGTGTCATATACCTTTAAAATGAAGCGAGAGAGATTTGCACCAATAATAATAAAGGTATGCAAGACAAGAGCCACTCAAGCTCCACCTTGCAGGTGAAAATAATATAAAAAGACCCAAGAGAGAGGGGGATATTGGGGAAGATACCACCGTGGATGAGTTGAGGAAGATAACACCAACAGACTCCTGGGACCAGTCGACAGGCTGGACCTCTCTTCCCCCCCCATAGAAATGCCTGTGGGTTTGCACTGTATCCCGTGCTTCCCCAGGAACACTTAGAATCTCTAGAGAGTTACTTTTACTGTTACCTTTATATTTTAGAGCCAGGCTGTGTTAACTTTATCGAGTGCTTGTATTCATGTGCCTATTATTTGCACGTGCTTTGCAGACAGTATTTATCACCAGCAATCCATAAGAACCTGTATCTGTTGCAACAATAAACTGCACTGTTTCGATAGACAATCATAATTTTCTCACTGAACACAACCCCATCTCTCAGTGTGGCCGTAAGGGTTCATGAGCAGAATTGACCTGGCAGTGTGGTGAACTATCGGTGAATCCGGATTAGTACGCAGCTGGACTGATAGCTGCAGCTGATTATGCCCTATCAGTGAATCCGGAACAGATGCAGCTGGACTGGTAGTTGTATATTGGAGCAGTTCCTGGCCCCATTAATAAAGGAAGGGGTTTATTTTTTTCCCCTTTTAAAGCAACAGCAAGCTGCAGAGGCATGTGAAGGTGTGAAGGAATGCAGGTGCTCAGTACCTATCCTACCACTGCCAAAGGGAATTAGGATTACAGGGGAGAAGGAGCTGAGGCTTTCTGCTGTCTGCCCTGGCCACGGTGCAGAGAGGAGGGTTTGCCTGGGGACTCCTGGCACTCACCCAAGCTCTGCTTCCCCAGCTGGCACAGCAGGATGGCGAAGCCAGGGGCGGAAATGATGCTGAACATCAGTGCAACCACAATCAACCTCTGCACGTAGCATAGGGGAGGGGTGAGACCTGCAAGGTGAGACCTCAAGGGCAGGAGAGAACCCGATGCTGGGGACAACCCCGAAACACAGATCAGCTACCCCAGAAAACAGCTAAACACTGGAAGACTCCGGGGATGAGTCCTGGGTCTTCCAGGCTTGGGAAAACCCATGATAAACAGTTGTAACCTGCAGGGTGGACATGTGACAACAGGACAACTACCAGGCGGGCAAGGCTAACCTATGACCAGAGGTCTATGGTCCAGAGGTGCCTCCTTCGAGCTTATGGCATTGCTGAGGTTCCAGGAGTAGGAGCCATGGTCCAACTTCTCTCCATTCCTTATCTGCAGTTCAGTGTGAGGTTTCCAGAGAGCAGGAAGTGCTTTACAGGGCGAAGGAGACATCCAGCCTTCCAGGATATGGAAGCTGCTGTTCCCACTTGCACCACACAGGAAAGCTTGATGGGTGAATCTGCCAGGTTCTAACTGCACTGAAGCTCAGGCTGGGGCACAGGCTCTGAAAAGCAGAGAGAAGTGTGGTAGCACTGCTGGGAGCATGAGTAATGCCTTGCTTTGGACCTGAAAACTGGCCAACATGAGGAGCCCTGAGCCCCTTGGGAATGAGCAGGTCCAATTTACACCACTGGACATTTTGGAGGGAGAGAAGATACTGCAGGAGCAGGAAAACATCCACCAGCTTCAAGCAGAAATTAGATATTCCCATCCCTGCCACCCCATTGCCCCTAGGATGGATACTGCCAGAGCTCGGGGATGAGGCATAGTATCCTGGGCACAGGGATACCGACCTAAAAGAGATGTGAGTTGGGATTATACCTGGAAGGAGTGACAGGAACTTTCCAGACACTGCTGGCCAATGGGTGTCCCAAGAGGAGAGGGCTTTTCCCATGCAGCAGTGACATGGGAAAGCACAGGAGGGGGCAAAGAAGTCATGAAGTTCAGCCAAAAAAGCAGCAACGTGGGACACTGCTGCTCCCTGCAATTAAACTGGTCCAGCCCCATATGGGCTGGAGCACAGAGAAGCAAGCCTGTCATGCTGGAGACCCCTGCCCTTGCAGAAGGTGGACTGGCTCTATCCCTCAGCTCACCCCTAAGTACCTGCTCTTAACTACATCTGGACTTCCACTTGATAGCAGTACCATGTGCTTGAGCTCCTTCATCCCTGAATGTCCTACATGAGGTATGCTCCCATGGTGATGTGGAGCTCTAGGAAAGGGCAGTTCAAAAGAGGGTGAGCTCTTGTTTCTGTTTAGTTTTCAAGGAAATTCAGAGACAGAGAATGGCAACACTGCTTTGAAGCGAGAGTTTGCAAAGTCTGGAGCTATGTGGGTGGTGCTCCCACATGGAGCCATGGGAGATCAGCCACATCTGCCTGGCAGACTCACCCTCGGGTGAAGAGCATGCATAAACCCAGCTGATCTCAGGATCTGATCCTGAAGGGGTTAAGAGGGAAATTGGTAGGCAGCAGCTTCTCCTGTGATTGCTCCCAAGGAGTTCCAGCCCCAGCTCCAAGGGAGTGAGTTCCTCAAATCATTACCATAACATTTGTTTTGCTCATCAAACATGAGCAGAAATCCCTTCTCTTGAGGGGGTTTATGCTAGCTGTCACTGTACCACTCTACACTGTGCTGGTGTGGCCCCAGCTCAAGGCCTGTGTACAGTTTTGTGTGCCTCAGTACAAGAAGGACATCAGACTAGGAGAGTGAGCCCAGGCGAGCGTGACCAAGGTGGCAAGAGACCTGGAGGGCAAGAGTCATCTGGCTTGTTTAGCCTGGAGAAGGGAAGGCTGAGGGGTGTCCTCATTGCAGGCCACACCTTCCTCAAGGACGGCAGTGGAGGGGAAGGTGTTGATCTCCTTTCTCTGGTGACCAGCAATAGGACACAAGGAAATGGGACGAGGCTATGTTAGAGCAAGTTTAGACTGGATAAGAGGAAAAAGTTCTATACTGAGAGGGACGTAAGCCCCTGGAACAGGCTGCCCAGGGAAGTCATGGCACCGAGCCTGTCTGAAGTCAAGACACATCTGAGTGATGCCCTTAGTCATATGATTTAGTGTTAGGTAGTCCTGCAAGGAGCAGGGAGTTGGACTCAATGATCCTTACGGGTCCCTTCCAACTCAAGACACTAAATGATACTATGACTATTCTGGTTTCAATCTTGTGGAGCTGCAGGTGTTCAAGGCCAGGATGGACAGGGATTAGAGCAACCTGCTCTGATGGAAGGTGTCTCTGCCCCCTGCCGTGGCAGGGGTTTAGAAGTGGATGGGCTTTAATGTCCCTTCAACCCAAACCACTCCGTGATTCTATGAGCTGTTTGTTGTATGGACTGGTGACTCTCTGTGAAAACCATCCTCTCAACACCTTTGGCTTACTGATAACTGCAAGAAGGGTTGACCTGTCTTTATCATGCATCAGATCAACTGTTGCTTTTTAGATGCCACTGTCTCCCTCTCGTACCCTCTGCAGAAGAACTGAGCTGTTCTTTGGATAGAAGATCACCCTGCTTTGGTAAACGGTTGGAGACTGCTCATCTGCATAGTGCTGCAGGATGATTTCAGATGTGGTGTTTCTTATATATTCCCACTCAGTGATGCTCATGTTCTTGATACTCGGTGCATGCATCAGTACATCAGAACCTTCAGCTACAAATCTCCTTTCTGTGATTCTCCCAACTGCTGAGGACCCCTGCCAAATCACCAACAGGTCTGGAAACAGGAGAGATGCCAGAGTGGGTTAGTTTTGAAGCAAAAGCCAATGAGCAATTTCATCTCCTTGTACACCCTATTTTATCTTATTTTTGCCACAAGTTTTCAACTGACCTCCTGATGCCTGTTAAAGCACATGCCTGATTTCTTTCCTCCTTTGGCAAGATAAAACTGTTGGGTTGTGTTATAAAATCACTTCTTAGCTGGTTAAGACAATGTCTTGCCCTTTGGGAGGAAAATGATGGGAATCTGGACTTTCTAGGGCTTTAAGCACGTCAGGAGATGCTATCTCAGAGTGACTTCCCCCCTGGGTCTCAGCACCTGAAAAGAAGAGCATTGCTTTGAAAACAAATTCTGAGATTGCACTTTGCTGGGACTATGTAGTCCAGCTGCTAAATAAGTCTGCTGACAGCCTTGGTGTGTGAGAACTGACCTTTCTGAACACTGCTAGGACCAACAGGCATAGTCAGCCTGTACATCCCAGCCCCCTCCTCGAGAAGAGGTTAAGCCCTGCAAACCTGCTGCTCCCACATAGCTATTGCCCAGTGACCTTATGCACCAGGGCCAGGCTGCAAGTGCAAACCTGAACTGTGTTGTACAAAACCCAGGCATGAGAACCCTGTTGTAGCACCACTAGCAGAAAAGGACTTAGCAAGAGCAAAGTCACATCTAATATTTCCAGCCCCTAAATCTGACAGAACCATCACCCTGAAGATATTTTTAGCATGCTAAAAAAGGTCGTGCTGGTTCCTGAAGAGTAAACAAGCTAAAAGAGCAGAAACCAAAAGGAAAACTAGTCTAAGCAAAGAGGAAAGATGACGGAGAGGAGGTGAAGAAGCTCAAGGCAAGGTCTGCGAGTAGAGAAGAGACTCACACGGAAGCAATCCTTAAGGATGAAGTGGATGAAAGCTGCTTTAAGAGGTGGTGGTACCCAGGTATGGCACTGGAGGAAAGAGGCATTCACCAGGATGGCTCCCCAAAGGAGACATCTTCACCAGCACTGCCACAGTCTGGATGGAGAAGGGAGGGAAGGAAAGAACAGGAATGCTGCAAGGATGAGCTCTCCAAGTTGGTGCATGGCCAGTGCAAGCCCCACACAAATCCCTTTTCAGACTCACAGCACATGATGTCCACCAGTAGGCAGGGTAACATGGTGAAGCCTTGAAAGCTCCTTCAAACCAGCATAAGGGATAAACGCTTTCTGCAGTGAGGGGCTGCTGCGGTGGCTCAGTCTCTGAAGGGCAGCGTGAAAGGCATCTGCTTCACAGGGGTTCACCATCAGCATCTGCTACACAGAGGTTGGGAAAGGTGAAGGCTGCTTGGTGCAGCTATGGGGGAACCCCCAACCTTCTCCCCATGTCCCCACAGCACTGGCATCTCCACCAGCAGCACAGGCTGAGGCAAAAGGTTGCTTGGAGAACAGCCTGGGGAAGCCATCACAGATATAGAATCATCATAGAACCATAGAATGGTTTGGGCTGGGAGGCAGCTTAATGCTCCTCCAGCTCCAACCCCTGCCACGGGCAGGTACACCTTCCACTAGAGCAGGTTGCTCCAAGCCCCATCCAACCTGGCCCTGAATACTGTCAGGGATAAATGAACAAACCAGAAAACCACCTTCCTCATAGACCAATAAGGAGCGATTTCAGAGGCTTCTGTGACCTCGCCCTGGCCTTGCCTGATGCTCTTCCCATCCTCCAGTCAGGGTGAATTGAGGTCATCAGAGTCCTGGGACTGAGTGGCCCAAATGACACGTGCAAAGGCTACCCCACCCAAGGGCTGGGGAGGGGAGAAGGGGGATTCTTTGGGAGCAGCACC
>JANRGW010002517.1:0-10313 GCA_024733675.1 Psilopsiagon aymara | reverse complement strand
GAGCCGGCTTCAGTGTGCTCTTGCAGCCCAGAAAGTCAACCATATCCTGGGCTGCATCAAAAGGAGTGTGACCAGCAAGTCGAGGGAGGTGATCCTGACCCTCTACTCTGCTCTTGTGAAAGCCCACCTGGAACACTGTGTGCAGTTCTGGTGTCCTCAGCATAAGAAGGACATGGAGCTGTTGGAACAAGTCCAGAGGAGGACATAAGGATGATCTGGAGACTGAAGCACCTTCCATATGAAGATAGGTTGAGAAAGTTGGGTCTGTTGAGCCTGGAGAAGAGAAGGCTGCGTGGAGACCTCAGGGCAACTTTCCAGTGTCTGAAGGGGGACTACAAGCATGCTGGGAAGAGACTCTTCATCAGAGATGGTAGTGGCAGCACAAGGGGTGATGAGTTTAAATTTAAACAGGGGAAGTTCAGACTAGATATGAGGAAGAAATTCTTTACAGTGAGAGTGGAGAGGCCCTGGAACAGGTGGTAAATGTTCCATCTCTGATGGTATTCAAAGCCAGGTTGGATGAAGTCTTAGATGACACGGTTTAGCACAAGGTGTCCCTGTCCATGGCAGGGGGTTGGAAATAGATGATCTTAAGGCCCTCTCCAACCTTAACTATTCTATGATTCTGCAATTAGCAATTACCACCCAGTATTTCTTAATTCCAAAGGTTTCATTTCCAGCACAGCATCATAGAAAATCTGATGCTAACTAAACACTGAAAATGAGAAAAATATCCCTTAGAATTATTAGAGAGGTTTCAAAGATCTTCTGTAGTTTTATTATATTCCACCTTCAATAATGAGTGTATTATATGTTTGAGAAAATATGCATGCTTGAGAAAATCTGGCTTTTCAACAGCTCTTTAGCCTGCTGGTTTCCTTCCAAGCTCCTGCTGCTACCTTGTGTTACAAAAGGTCAAACTTACAAAACTCCTTAAAATTTATTTAAATAATAAAAGTCAGTAAACTGCCTATAAAGCACAGCATAATTGCTGTGACTACAATGGTTTAATCCAATTCAAGAGGAAAAAAATTTTGGTTAGCTGTCTGGTATCAAACTCATTCAGACAACTTCAACTCTAATCTAATTCACAAAACATTTATCTGTCTGGTTCCTGATCTAAAAGCTACCTTTCTCAGAACTTTTCATCTGATCTTATTTGAATGCGTTCAAGCTTGATTAAAAACCTGTCAAACATCTTCCAGAAGGAAAAAATATGTGCACACAGACTGTTTCAATTCTCATACAAGCCTCCATAAAATCCCTTTCCATGATTTATAAACACCAAATGTAAATACCAGCCCAAACTTAGGGTAGTTAAAAAATATCCAAGAAGCCAAAGTAATTCCTGAAGCTAAAGTTCCTCAGTGTGCTATTTTCTATATATAATTATAACTAACGTAGTTTTTACGTATTCATACAACATACAAAATACGACAGAATAGCCTAATATCAAGAAATGCAAGGGGCTGATTTATAGAAAGTTTCTTTATGAGAAGACTTCCACAAAATAAGAACAACAACAAAAAAATACTCTCAGCTGCTGTTCCATCCTTCTCCAAATCTCAGAAAACACTTCATTCCAATCCTGTCCCTATTAAAATTCAAGTATGCAGGGTTATAGATTACTCCTAATTTCTTGTTATAGATTACTCCTCATTCTTGTTTATCTGTTTTGTGTGTCCAGCCAGTGGCAACTAGATTGATGTATGTTTACTCCAAGAGAAAATTCTTATACTAGACCTGGCTATAACAAATCATGAAATCAAATCCACAGACCATAGTTATCATAATTCCTGGAGGGGGGGCATTCATTTTTTCCAAAAAATTTCCACAGCAGTAATACTTTCATGAAATATGAACCCAGAAATACATCCAGATTCAACTGTGTGAACATACCCATTTCTGTGTAGCAAACGGCAGTCTGAAGATCTGCAGAAAATTCTCAGGCTTGGTCATTCCCCAAAAACCCAATCATCTCCTTTGAAATGTTCACAAAGACAACTAAAATGTAGGGCAGAGGACATACGGGTGAGTAACTTGGACAAATACCCATTGGAGTTCAACATCAGATTCTGAGCTGGAAAACCTATGTAAACATGAGAGGATTTTTACACCAGGACTGGAAGAAGCTCCTGAGAGGCTAATTCGCACTCTACTAATAGCTTCTGTTAAACTCCTACAGAACAATTTAGGACCACAAAACTGTGCACACCGGTAAAAGTGTAGTTACAAGCTTAGATGACCACACTGCCTTCTTCTATAACAGTCATAGCAAAAGGTAGATATCAAATATTACAGTGTGATCCCAGCCTTCTGCGTACATCACCACAGAAGGGAAAGTGCCTTGAAGACTGCTCTTATGCAGCTACGTGTAAGTCAAAACCTGTGGAAACACAAATAGGAAACATGTTAAAAGCACAGCCCTCTTCTGAATTTTAATTCTAATATATACACATTTAGATGTCCCCTGCAGTCAGAAGAAAAAGGCATAACCAGACAAAATTAAAGATTCAGCTCTTTAATGGGCTGAATTACTTTCTGGACTCTTTGTCTTTGCTCTCCATCAACTTGGTTTTCTAATTATGAGTCTCAATTGGACTAGGATAGGTACACATATTATTTGAAATAGCATCCTAACTTACCTATCAAATTTTACTTTCCCCAACATCAACTCTCTTGAAAAAGCTGGAGGTGTAGGAAAGCGCTGTTTGCAGATTTGGACAGACTAAGAACTCAAGACTCCTAAGTGATACAGGTAAATAATCATACATTTGAATTAACCATTTTGAAGAATGAAAAACAAAAATGCAGAAAAATAATGAGAAAGAATTTTGAACAATAAAAGGATGGTTGAGGGATTGTTTTGTGAGCCACTAAGAGCTTGACAGCTGTGTTTTGCAGCTTAATATACAAAGCAGATGAATGAGCAGAGCTTCCATCAGCTCACAATGACTATACTTTTCTATTAACTCTACATTACTCAAAGCTTTTTTCTGTTTAGATCAGCTCTTTCGTTTAAATCTTACAAATAAAAAAACACATATTTTGCATAAATATGGGAAAAACACATCAATTCAAGAAGACAGCAAATTAATTTCTGCTCTTTTAACCTGAAGCCAGACTTACTCCTATAATTTCATGTTAAATATGGCTGTACCTTGCATTCTGTACTGTTCTAAAATTGTTACCAAGCTTGCAGTGTTAGCTTGTCAGTTGAGATAGTTGATCAACTTCTGAAGTTTATTCCACGCTTCTGACAACTACACTACAGGCCTTGGTAGACGAATATGTGAAAATGTTTTCCAAATATTTTTAATGAATCACACCTTATCTTACTCCTTTCTGAAAGTGACATGACACTGCCCTTTGCTCTGACAAAACAAATGGACTCCTCTCATGAACTAACTCAAAGCAAAGAAAAAGCATATATGAACTCCCAGAAAAATGTGTCCAGGATTCCATGGTCATCAGGTTATTGAAATATAATTATGGTAATGAGCAGATAAAATGTTCTCATTAGTTGTTGCTGGAATTATTTTTTATTACTTTTTCTTCTTTTTAATCTGGAGCAGCATTATTAGAATTCTAGAAGAAAGCTTTTCTTCCCCCATCTTAGAAATATGAGACTGTATTCTCTAAGAAAAAGCTTCATCCATTTACGAATAAGGTTTACTATGGGCTATGAAATGCAATCCCTTTAAATAGCATTTGTCAAATATCTATCAAAATTAATAACCAAAACATTATTAATTGTTCCCAAGTCACCAGATTAAAATGTTTAAAGGGTTTAGAAACACAAAAAAAACCCTGTACTCCTGCTATACATGGGCAAAGAATTTCAAGCCTCTGATCTGGCAATCAAATCTGAAGCGCAGGAAAAGCTATAAGCTGCAAAATAAAATGACCACTGCCTTCTGAAGAAATGGAACTTCTATGCAGACATGAAGACAACCAAACTACCAAGGGCTGTGTTGAGCTGCAGAATGGTTTCACAGCCCCAAAAGCAGCACTAGCAGTAATCCTGCCTTTTAAATCAGTCAGCACCACAAGCTCTTGTGGGGTATAACTGACATCGTTAGACCAGGAAGAAAGGAGGGAACTTCAGGACTGCTATTAAAACTAGCCTTGCAACACATATATATATTGCTTATACTGAGTGCAAGATACATTTTTGCATCTTGTTTGCGCCGTGACTTCTGCCTCCTACAATAATCCATGCCACGGATGCCCGAGAAACATATCCGCGTGGCAAAAGTAACACAATACTCTACTTTACTTTAATTCATACATTCTTTTTACCATATCTTGTCAGCTACAAGTAAGCCAGGCCACATGTCATTTCCTATGCATCAAAATTTTTAACAAGTTGCAGTTCCACCACAGAGTTGGGTTATCAAATGAGAAATCATTGCTGGAGAAGTTGCTTAGCCTTGGGGCAAGCTGATGTGCATGTGCTTTTGGTGCATAACATGACAATAAACAAAGCCTCCTCTATATATTTTCTGGCTCATAGACAAATATGATACAATTAAATGCCAATTGAACTAGCAGAGCAACTGCTAATAGTTTTCACATGTTTGGAAAACAGAGCAATTGCTGTCTGCTACAAATTATTTAAGGCTGACTCATTATCAGGGTTTATTAGCACCATAGGGCACCACAGCTTTTTTTGCAGCACTACTTGGCTTTCATAAAAATAACACCAAAGAACTTTTAGCAGTAATGATAATAGACAAGCATGATGTGACCTACTGCAGCTTTTATTACAAAAACTCTTTAGACAACAATATCTAGAGGTAGAGAAGAGCTCTTTAGCAATAACGACTAAGTACTTTCAGCTTCAGGAAGCACTTCAATCATATCCCACCCATATCAAAATTTAGTGTTAGATAAAGCACAAATACCTAACAGTACAAATACTTTTTTTCTTAATGTGAAATAATTTATTATGCAATTTTCAATGCACATTAGCAAGGTCCATAATATTACCTGAAAATACATTCTCACTCATGGCATAGGTTTAGGTAACCCTGCCATGCCTTATTCTTTCCCCTATAAAATGAATGTTATGGTATTTAATTTCACTCACAGAAATAAGCTTACTCATAGAAGTTCTATGAACTCTGCAAAGGAAAGGCAGTGAATTTAATACAATTTCTCAGTTTTCTGCTTAATACACTATTAACTGGTACCCTTGATGCATTTCAGTTGCAGCCTTCTGCTTGGATAATGTTTTACTCTCCCATGCAACAAAAGGTGTTAAACATTAGCATTTTCCACATATTTGCAAATAGATTAATTTACAGTAAGTTTGCTAATTTTCCCCCCCATTGCAAGTCTATTCAATTTACAGCCTACTTCTACCTTCAGCTCAACCACGGAAAAATGTGGTTGCATCCAGAATTATACAAGTAAAACCTAAAGCAGTTTTAGGCCTCATCAGCTTATACAAAAATCAGACTCACTCAGAGGCAATGGACTACATTAAAAAGCAGGCTTAACATGGCTGTAATTGAATAAAATGCAGCTATATAGATAGATACGAAATGTGCATTTTGCACTCCAGGAAAAACTTAGAAGCAATTCAGTTTTATACCATCTATTTCTCATATAGAACAAGGTTATAAATTTATACGCCTTAACAACTATGAGAAATAGTAATTATGACTAACAACTAATATTAGAAAGCCAGAGGGGCTGATGTTTACAAATCCCATCTGCGATTCATTCAGCTTGAGAATTTCTCCTCAAATTCCAGATATTAAAAAGGAGCAGACCACATACAGCTTGAAGCCTCTGAATTTACAACGCTCAGAAAAGGGTCCGGTTACATCACCCCATTCAGATCTAACATTTCTACCGCAAACACATTATAGTATCCTCTTCTGCACACAAGTTTCAATTACTTAGTATTTTCCTTTGATGGACCTGAAACAGGGTAGAATTTGATTTATTTAGAGGCTAGAACTATAAATCTTTATATTTGTAGTGATTCAGACATACCTCTTCAGTTGTAACTGAGATACAAAATGTGGGTGCGTATAAGTAAGTCACTCTTTTATTGAAAGTTGCCAAACAGACACACTACTTACTTACTATTGACAGGAATGGCAGCTCCTGTTGAAGTCAACAGGGATGAGAAGACAAGAAAATACTAGAGCATGAGATTTAAAAACTAAGTCCCATTAATCTACATCTTGAATAAAACTTATTAGTTACATAGAAATTAATTTGGTGCTGAACATTCCTGTGGATTGTTGTAATCCATTGACTTCCATGGAGCTATCTTGGGGATGAATTTGCCTCTCAGTTATGCTGAGGCTCCTAGTTTCTGATAAAGCTTATCTGCAAGTGCAGAGCTGAAGAGGAAGACTATGTCAATAGCAGGCTATGCCTTGTCTTAAATGTCTTAAACTCTCCTTGCCTAAATGAGAGACCTCAGAATATATTCTGACAAGCTCCATTATCAAAGCTTCTGAAAAAAAGTATGGTTGCCAAAAATCAAATAAATTTTATACTAAACTGACTTTAAATACCCCTTGCAATCCAGCAGATAATTGTGTATATATACGCATATATGACGCACAAAGTCTCTTCAGCCTTTAACTCCTAGCTTCTAATTCTTCACTATGCCTTCTCTTTGCCAACACTGCTGATCACATACATATTGGTTTACATGTAAGATTATTGTCACAGAATCATAGGTTGGTTTGGGTTGGAAAGGACCTAAAGGTCACCTAGTTCCAATCCGCTGCCATGAGCAGCGATGCCACACCCTAGACCATGTTGCCCAAGGCTCAATGCCTTTCTTTTTGTGGCTTATTCGAGAGCCTCCCTCCGCCCAGCATTACTGACATCATCACCAGGCTAGAAACACAGCATCTTCAGGAAAATAAACCAGAAAACCCAGCCCCTCCTCAAAATGCAAGTGAGAAGCAAATGTCAAAAGCAGCAGTAAGGCATTTTACCATCTCCTCAAAAATTCAACTTGGTTTGATTCAGTTCAGTTAAGATCCTCTTATTTAAGCAAGGCATGCACTCATATCCAAGTCAAGAGCTCAGTCAAGTAGGAAAGCTTCCAGTTTGGTCTATTTTACAGCTATTAGAGGAACAGGTACATTTCAGCCAAAGCAGAAGTATTAGAGATTCCTGCAGGACTCTAGATAAAATGATTATAAAAAGAACATGCGACTTCAAAACAAAGGAGTATTTACTACCACAGCACGTCACAACTTTGCTGCCTGTTCACTCAACTAATAAGATCATTTACATCACAGTGTCAGACACTGGTCATTCATACAGGTAAGGAAACCACAGCCACAGTAGATGACATGGGAGAGTGGGAACTAAACTTAGAGCTATGATCCACCTCATCTCACTTGTTTTTTTCCCCTCCACTGTTAGAAAGGCCCAGGACAGCTAAGTCTAGGAAACAAGGGAGAATCAGAGGCTGAATTACTAAATCATTGTCTGCTCCCTTTGCTTTGCTACACATCCATTCACAACCAGGGCAAATAACATTAAGACAAATGCCAAACAATGCTGGCATACTTTGCAGAAGACAGCTGTGAAAGGACATCAGCAAATAAGGAAAGCTTTTCAGATTTCAGAAGTTTTGCTATAGAAATTTCCCCTAACTCAACATTTTGAAGTCTTCACAACTAAATAAGCATTTATTTGACAATTTTCATGCACTGTTGCTATCAGGAAAAGAAGCCAGAGCAAGAGTCACACAAATACATTATTTAGTACTGCAAAGAACTTAGGACATTATCTCCACAAAGACAGACAAAATCTAATCAAGTGATGTCACAAGATTTGCAAAGATACATGACATTTAAAGACAGACAAGAATCCATATCCTTCAAATCTTTTGTAATATTTCATTGAATGAACAAGCCTTATTTGTTCTTAATCCCTCCTATTAATATGAAAATAAGCATATTTGTACTAAAAGAATATGTTGGCTAATAAAATGCTCATAAAACTAAGCTAAGTCATTGCTACTTCAAGCCGATTTTGTTCAAACTGAAGTCAAAATAATGGGTAATGCAAAAAGATATAGGTTTAAACGAGACAAAAATGAAAAACTATTTTTTAAAACTCAGCCCCTGATAGTCAAATTTCCTCAGTTTTTATGAGGCTTTATAAGCAGAACTTGCTCAATCCTATGTAGCAATTAGAGCCATAACTGGATTTTTCACTTTCTGGAAAACAACAACAACAACAGCAACAAAAGTAATTGATACTGCCATTTACTGACTGTTAATACTTCTACTGGAGAAAGCCACTCTAGTACTGTTTAAAACATGGTAAGATATGTGACTAGTTCTCTTAACTCTTTACTTCCCATTCATGCTCTAAAAAAAACAAAAGGCAGGCTATGTATTTTTATCGAAGAGCAATAAATAAAGCTCCCAGAAAACTTACCCTTTTCAGAGTCCTTATTCTTGAAGAATCCACTTAAGCACCTCTAATAGCAGCCTCTCAAAAGGAAACAGAAGGAAGCAGGCAAAACTATTGATAGATGCACAAGGATTTCATTAGTCTACCCAGAGGGCCTTCCAAAGATAAAGACGCTTCTTTCTTGCCTTCTAGTCAAGGTTGAAAATCCAAAACTACAGAGCTTTGGCTCTGGTTCTGGCTCTGGCTCTGGAGGGTTTGATCTGGATCAGGCTTTCTGAAAATATGAGCAAGAAGAATCCATTGAAGTTGTTCTATGCACTTCTTTCTGGCTGGAGGAATGGGCAAACACTCTCTTTTCTCTGTCACTTGTAGGTCATGGAGGTGCTAATGTCATAAGGAACTTTGCATTGAGTTTTTCACTCCTAGATTTTGTAACCAAAGACAAAGAAAATAAACTTGCCTGTGGTCCACTGCAGAAGTGATAGTAATCTTCCAACACTAAATCTTTTCCGAAAACTCTATCATATCTAAGAGATGACCATAAAAGGACAACTTTTAGCCACTGTACATTACTGAGAAGTCAGTGCACTATTTGTGGGATCTTGCAGAAAGATAATAGCACATTAAAAACAAGAGAGAACAACCTTATCTACCAATTCCAAAAGTCATCACAGGGCATATAAGGTCAGCTTATACCCTTATGTCATGTGTCTCACAGCATTAATCTTTCTGTGACACACAGAGACTAAAGCTGCTGGGAAAACCTGCAGGCACCACAGCATTTCCACCAGCATTTCAAGGCCACTGGCATGGCACAATTAATCAGTGTGCACAAAAGTGTATTCCACAGAAGTTATTCGTCTCCAGCTATATCTGTTCCCCTTATAACTGTAGGGCACTCTATCCTACCGTGCAGCACAGCTGCCCTGGTTTCCAATTCAGAAAGGTGAGGGATAGTTGTATCAAGGGAGAAACAGCACAAAGCAGAGCTTCAGTTACAGCTCTTGCTTTGTGCAAGAAGCCTGAATGACCTTCCTCCCATGACATTCTACAGAAGAGAATGCCCCTCATTCAGGAATGAATGTCTCTGACAGCTCCTCTTCTCCCGGGGGCTGTGCAGAAAGGCATGCTACGTTTTTTTAAGCTCTAAGAAAGAGACAGATTGAGTTTGCCAGAAAAAGACACAAAGTTACATAGGTTTCACTTCAGGGATCCTAGGGTCAGATACACATCATTTCAAAAAGAACTACAACTACAACATGGCTCCAGAATGTTGGGACATCTGTAGGTTTTTCAGATTATTTCAGGGACAGAGGCCATAATGCTTACTGCTGTAAGGAAGAGCAGGGAAGGTACAAACACAGCTTCCCTTCTCTTTCAAAGGAATTACAGTTTGGATATCAATATTTGCTTCTGAACCCTTCTACTGATTCCACTCACAGAAAGCTGTCTCAGCTTATGATGGCCAAATCAGAGTCACCTTCCATTCCCATGGATCACTCACACAGGTCTTCCTAACAGTCTCTTTCAAAAAGACCTCTAAACAAGTGGGTAGTATTGTGCAGAATAACAGTCTTCCAAACTATGCTTCTTTCATTTCCCTTAGCAGCTCCTGTATGTGGGAGCAGCATAAGAGAGGAGAACAAAGGACACTTCTATTGTGCTGAATAATTAGATTCTCTTTAATCAAGTGACTGGTTAGATATTTTGGGTTGTAAGTTCTTCCGTTGAGTCTGAGTAGGAAAACAGACCACCAGCTCTGCACTTCATTTGCTAACATCATTTGTCATCATGTTCATTTCCATCATTCACACACCTTTCAATTCAAGAGGGACCTTGACACACTTGTGAGGTGGGCTGATGCCAACCTGATGAAGTTTAACCATGACAAGTGCAAGGTCCTA
>JANRGW010002511.1:0-23699 GCA_024733675.1 Psilopsiagon aymara | reverse complement strand
GATTCTCCTTCCCATCCCTCCAGGAGCAGAGGGAAGAAAAAGAGGGAAGTGAGTGAACAAACTGTGTGGCTGATTTATGGCTTAAACCATGACAATGCTTCAGCACTTTACTTGCTGTGAATCACACAGACCTTAAGATTCAGGCTTTGCAGTGGTGGCCAATACAAGATATAAATTAACTATGTATAGATTTAGTCCACAGGCTCAGCTCTTCAAGTTTTACAGAAGGAATCTTTGATTTGAGAGATTCTTGTAAGACAGGCCCCTAGAATGCAGTTCATTTTCTGCAGAACTCTATGCTATATTTTTAGGAGAATTATGTCTTCCCTTATTTCATATGATATTATATCTCCCCTGCTTAGTCACAAATCAGGACGATGCTGTAAAGTTAAATTCAGGGAACCTTCCCAGAGTGATTAGTAAATAACACCAAGTCATATAATTAAAACAAAACCAAAACAGTGGGAGCACTGATACTGCATTGTCACTACAAACTGATGAGAGGATCACAATAATATGTATAGACACAGCCAGCATCAGACCTTTCCCCGTTTCTTACTTTATCCCAGTCTTTGGTGTTGGTGGCACTCAAAGACATGGTTAGTGGTGGACTTGGCAGTGTTAGGTTTACAGTTGTATTTGATGATTTTAATGGTCTTTTCCAACCCAAGTGATCCTATGATTCCACTACAATAGAGATGAGATCCCAATCCCTGATTTGGCTCGTTTGACAAGGTGCTGTAGTAACACAAAGATACAGCTGCTGTCTCAGGAGGAAAATTCACCACCAGAAATGCAGAGTTATAAATACAGATACATGGAAAATTAATATTGACCTTGCTGTACTGAAATCAATGACAGATTTTTCTCAAACTGGAACGGAAATAGGATCAAGCACAGAGATGGTAGATATGTCAGTTTTGCTCATCAGACTCCACCTAGCCTTTGCACAGTCTCACAATCATCACATTAGAGGGAGATCATCAGGAGGATCAATAAGCAGAAAGAGACACAGTTAAGTCCGTATAAGATTTAAAAATGGGGTTTGAGGCTGTGGATGGGGAGAGAATGATACAAAAGATGAGTAGGAAGAAGCACAGATTAGCAGCTGACACAAATCATTAAACTCCAGGAGAACTGTGAAATGTCTTCATGAGTGCAGGGCTTAGAAACTAACAGGGCAAAGCACAAAAATGATGAGGTTGAAAAAGGAGCTTTACTACAAGAAAAGAGGATGGCTGAGTACATTTCTTTATAAAGGTAGTTGTGGGAAATGTTTCTCTACAATTCAAGCTGTGGAATGATTTGATTGATGTATCTATGGATTTGTTGCCAGCCCACATGGTGAAAAGTATTAAAGAGCTTTTAGAGATTTGAAGGGAAGCAGGAACATGAAGGACAGAGTAATGCACTGATTAATTTACATCGTATTTTGAAGTCTGTAAACAACAGTTGTTAAAACAACCACAGGCATGTGAGGATACCGTGAATTGAGTGTTCTCAGAGTGTCTCACAATGACATTAGCAAGCAAATGAGCAGTTAGTGGGTATCATATGATTGATTTTTTTAGTTGTTATGAGCATTTGATTCAAAAAGAATATGAAGATATTTCCACTGTGGCTGATTGCAAGACAAATGAATTAGTGACTGCAAGCCAAAGAATCTGTTTTATCTCAAGAGGAGGGCTGCTTACTCATCTCTAGTCAACAGCCCCTTTTTAGAAATACTGGAAGTAATTTTAAAGCCCCAAGGAATGATGGAATTTAAATTATTTGTGATGGTAGAAGACTGAGAGGTTTTTGTACATGACCAGTCATTTACCAGAAAGATATCAAATGCTCCATTGCATTGCTGACTCATACTTAGGAGAAACTTATTTTATCCCCAAATTAAACTCCAGCCAATGCAGCTGAACTCAGACCACCACAGATCGAATTTGCTCTCTGCTCTTTGCAATGTAAATTTGTTGCAATCCACTATTTACTTTTCTTGTGGTCATACGTGCATTCCTGCATAAATTGGCACATTCAAATCATTCAAATGAATCAGTTCCTACCTCAAATTAAGTTCAAATGAGTTGATGTGAATCAGATAGCTTATAGAGAGAAAACAAGTAGGTTAAGGTAGTAGGTTTAGCTATACAAATCAAGGTTCAATTCTAAACATGCAGTGTAACGTACATACTGTGTTTGGCCTCCATCTGCTAAGACACTAAGGTACTTTTTACTGAAATCCCCTAAACCAGGTTGTGCCAGTGAACCACCTTACTCCACCATCACTTTCCCCTGTGTTCTGTATGCACACACTGCTTCACACTTGTGTCTTTTTCTGAGATACTGAAAAATAAACACCATCACACAGAATAACCATTCATCCACATGAGATAAACACAAATTTCCAGTTAAGGAAGGGCAAAACAAACTAAGAAACAAGTCACTGGACAAGTATATTAGTAGATAAATAACACACATTGCACAAATGATGTCAACAGATCCTTTTTTTTGGAAAGGGCATAACTCCATAGGGAGTGATACCAGCGATAAAAAATGGGCTAATTTCCACAGGTCAGGATTAGAGCCTTGGAATTCCTACTAAGAACCTAGACATTTTAACTGCAGTGGACCAGACCCTCAGCAGATATCAGTCTAGATATCAGTAATCTCTAGAGAAAAATCTAAAAGGATATAGAGTAAGAAAAATTAAAAAGAAGTCCCAAAAATTCTTTGAAGTCAGATACTATTTGTGGATGCTGGGTGAACCTCAGTATTTAGCTCCAATGTGAGGCAGAGAGCTGCAGGGGAATACATCTTTCTACCTGGGCACAACTCCAATCTTATATTAATAAAGTGGCTCCTTTTTTTGTAAACAGAATCAATATCCTGTTTAAAAGTGATTCTCAGAAAAGCAGAAAATTAGAAAATGTAAGTATTAGATTAATCAAACTTCATGAAATATTGTTAATGAATAAATTTCCTTTTTTTTTTCAATGTATACATGCATGTACATTGAAAACATTACCCTCAAGATATGAACTATGTGCTCACTTGAAACACTGAATACGTTTCCTTCATAATAATGGTGATTCCAGGAACACTAAATGAGTGCAATTTCTACTTTTGGGATTATGATTTTAAGGTATGATATAATTTTTCAGGTTGAATCATACAGAATAAGTTTATTTTTCCTCGTTTCCTATTTCTCAACAATACTGGACATGCCTCCATAAGTAAGGAGGAGAAAAAGCATGCAGGGAAGCAGAGATTTAGTGAAACATTTCATTTTATTGTTGGCACAGCAAGTCCCGTTTCCCTGTCCTTGTCAGGAAAATTCAGAGAATCAGATGACATCAGTTACATCACTGAAGACATTCTAGACCTTGGCTTGTGTTTTCACATAACTAAGGAATTTCTAAGCTCTCACTTTCCTTTGCAGAAGGTAAAAACCTAAAGGATAAAGTTCCCAGTTTAAACGAAATGTATCCGAGATGGAGAGAGGCCTCCCTGGGGAAAGAGCAACGAAAGCAGGGACAAGGAAGGAGGCCACAAGAGTGAAAGTGCATGAAGTTGTGGGGAACAAAATGTCCAAAGATATCAGTAGTGTGGTTTGGTTTGTGACACTCATGAATATTAAAAACACTCAGAAATTGTTATACAGTCCGAATGTAGATAAGGAAAATGGGCAGAAGAGAGGAAAAGGAAGATTCTGCAGTCTTTCTCAAAATCTAAAATCACACAAAATAGTCTTTTAAGAGGAGAAAAAACCCTGCTGAAAATAAATGAGTTTATAAAACATCCTTACTGTGCAAGTCTAAATTTAACTATAGCATTCATGACCAAACACTTTTAAAAATACTTCAGACACAGGGAAGGTTACTTTTAGAGGAAATTAATTACTCCATCTAGACTGTCATTCTAAACCTCCAAACTTTGCTTACTTGCTACATCAGGCTATTTTAATGAAGAGCCTCAGATTTTTCGGTGTGACCTATGAGGGAAGCTACGCTCAAGAAGAATACACCTGAAAATATCAACTGCATAAACCAAACACTGAGTATCTTGAGAATTACTCGCAAGACCAAAGTATGTTTTTATTTACTGAGCTTTTCCCCTTTTGTGTTTGCGCATTCATCAACATTAACTTTTTATGAGGTCTATTGGAATCCCTGTCACAGGTCACATTGATGCCTCTGAAGCAAAAAGCAAACATTTTTAACCATCAGTGTGCTAGATTAGCTGTGAACTTCACATCTACTGCCCTGCAGCTGAGATCGCTGCTGACTGACCCACACTCTGGATTCCACAAGCTAGTGAGTGGGAGATAGATAAGACAGTTCAATTACTCATTCACCCCAACATACACTTGGTCTTTTATTACAACATACATAATTTTCATGGGGAAAGAATGTAAAGCTATTAACAGCCTTCAACATTTCCACCCTTCCAATAACGCATTTTAACAACTTCAAATCATCCCTCCTCTCTCTGTTGCCTTTGAAAGGTTCAGGGGTTCATACCTTCAAAACTGCAGATATATCTTCAAAACCAGGCACATGAATCTCCAAGATTCAGTTTACAGCTCCCAACTTCCACAAATGTTATGGTTTAATGTGGCATAAACGTCCACAAATTAGAACACAAGGACTACAGATGTTCAACTGTACTTACACGTTCTGTAAGCGGACAAGTAAAGGTAATTTGTTCCAGAAAAGGGAAACAAGAACTACAAACTGACTGTTGAATACACTGTGAACAAAACCACAGGTCATGGACAAGGTTCTCTTCTATTGTGCTCTACCATTCGCAAGTGTTTAAAAATAAACACTAAATAGTTCTTGGTTAATGCACCTTAAATGTGCCTTGGGGATGCTCTGTGGACAACTGCAGAAGGTCACTAGTGCCACAGTACACTCAATACATTTGAAATATTAACTTCCATTAAAACACCATTATTTTTTATCATTACATCTATCCGCATAATTGCCAAATATATTTGTATAGAAAATGTCTCTGTGTTCCTAGGTAAGGCTTCCATACATCTCTTATTTTTTTTTGCTACACTTACAACCTACAGTAAAATTCTGAATGGGTAGAGAACTTGCTGTTAAACAATAAAATTATATGCTGCCTGCTTCTTATATACTGAAGGAAGTAGTAGGATTTAAGCATAATCAAAGCTTAAACTAAACTGTCTTATTCTATACACACATGCAGAGTCAACATGATAGCATGTTTTAAACAGGATTATGTACAACCACTCTGCATTGTCAGCGAAGACTGGGTCTTTCACATCTTGACTCAAAAATAAAACTTGTCTTCCACACTTTAAGGGAAGAGCACACTTAGCACTTGATTGTTCTTGTTGCAGGGCCAGCCACTAGAGCAAAGTATGATCTTAATTGACAGAGCAAGCCTGTCTATTGAAGAGCTTTTATCACAAAACGTGGTAAGAGTATACAGAGAGTTACTCTGATTTCATTTAGGAATAGTATTTAGCCTGATTATTTGCTGTATATTTCAAGTCAGCACATCCTTACACATGAAGCCTAACAAAGCCTCTCTCACAAAACATGCTTGGGTATGGCATGGCAGCAGCTCAGCTATAGCTGTGCCACAGAAATACCCCCAGCCCTGCATCCCCAGTGAGGTAAAGTCTAGCACAGCAACATTGCTTTCTGTGATAATGTCTGCCAGACTTGAAAGTTTTATGCCTGCAGCCTGTCTAGATGGAGAAGAACAGCAGATAAATAGGGAAGAGAACTAAAACACACTTGGCAGGATGTGACTTTGCAGGGGGAAGGGAAAGAACTCGGGAATTGCTATGCAAGGTGCCAGCAGAACTAGCATTTGGGGAAATGTCCCATGTATTATGTAAGATCACATGGCCCTGGATTGTGTATTTCCATATTATTCTTTTCCACACTCCCTATTGCTCAGGACAGGTACATGCGTTTATTTTTACTACATGGTGGCTGGAAAAGGGTAACTCATGTCCTAGGTGTCTCATTTTTGGCAACCAGCATTAGTATAAACTGTCATTTATTTTCTTTTGCCACAGTTTATCACCCATAAAATGGGGATACTCCTTACATTTCAGGCTGTTTTGAAAAAAACTGATGATTACAGAACAAACACAATATATAAAAAAGCCTCTGAAGGAATTAATCTTGTCTACATGGTTGAGTGTGAATGTTGTGCATAAGTCATCTGAAAAATCAGAAAAGAGCAAAACACCATTTTAATGGACAGGAAGTTCATTCACGCATTTCACTCTTGAAATTATCACCTTTCTAGCAAATCTCACAATGTGCTTTCAGCAATTTGCATAAAACATTTCCAGAAGGGATACAATGCTCAATGTTCAACTCAACTGACATATAAACCTACAATGAACTGGAAACCAGCAATCAAAGTTTCAGATTTTGAATGGAGGTATGCACATACACTGATATTCAGTTACTTTCTGAGTACAGCAAAATGGGTTGCATTACATAGCATATTTTATATAGCAAATCTTCCTCAATGATACCACTTTTCTTAACAGAGCTTATTTCACTATTCCTATCACTCCCCTACACAGCAGTAAGAACTACAGCTGAATTCTTGCTGTTACAGAGAAGAATTCCACCATAAAGTAACACTAAAAACTTCAACCATAACTTGCTCTTTCGAACTCTAAAAATACCTTAGAAGACACACACACTACCAGATCAGCAAGTATTTATTAAAAGCTTCCTTACTATAGTCTTTGTACATGGGTATTACCAGTATCTGCAAGAGCAATTTTCACTACTGCTGAAAGGAGGAGGAGGAAGGACAACGAAGAACAGCAAAAGTATGTGCACCGCTTCTCACATTAAAAACCAGCTGTGAATGCATGCATTCATGTGCAAGGATTACTGCAGCAAAGCCCACAACCACAGATAAAACTAAATTGATTTTTTTTAGCCTCTGTGGTCCTCACGTAATATAAGATTTTTGCTTTCTCTTTCTGACATGCCCTAAAGTTTCCTATATTCTGATCTCATTGTCTTTTGGCAGGACTTAGAACGATAACAAAGCCTCTTGTTACAGTCAGTTGCACTATCAGATCTAGTAGGAGGCACCAACATTCAAACAGATACACTGAGAAGAATCTTGAGTTGTTTGTAGCATTCACAAGACGACAAATGCAGCTCAGTTTAAACATTTTGTTTACTTCACTCTTTATTTTGGACTTCAAGAGGTGGGGTAGATGAGTGACGACTGTTGATTTGACAGTAACTTCAGTACTTTATCATAACATTTTTACACAACATAAGACAAAGCACATCATGTTAAAAAAATGTTAATCCAATTTCCTGTTTCTTACTGATCTGTAAGAAACAATACTAGATTTTTACCAGTCTGTATCATCTGCCAAAACCAGCACTAATCTGTCCAACCACACCAGCACTCAATATCCCCTAGCAGGTGTGAGGGAACGCAGCAGGAAGCTGAGATCACATCAATTTCTCAAAGTAGGCTTCTCCATTCTAAAATCAATACATGATCCCAGCTAAGACTTATGGCATTTTCACCACACAGAGCATGAAGCTCCAATGCAGTACTTGGATTGGGTATTTCTCCTCTGACAAACTGCTCTAATAACATTCTCCTGGTTGGATTTCTTTTTTTTTTTTTTCTAAATGTAGATGTTGTCAAGTTGTTCAGTTTATCATGGCTGCAAGAAAGACATAAATATTCGTGGCATCAAATATTGTAAAGAATATTATCCATAACATGATCACCAAGATGGACATTATATACCACAACCTAGTAACATAAATAGGCCTGAGATATTTTACACCCATTGAGAATCTTGCTCATCATATACCTGTATTTAAATATTTTCCTTTTTTCATGATACAAATATCAATTCTAGGATACTTGCATTTTGAAGGTCTTCTAGCATGTACTACACCAGAGAAGGCGTCAGATGAAATGGCATTGCTGATTTCAGAACAAGCTGATTTTTATCACTATTCAACAATGACTCTAATCTCACATCATAAGATATAAACCAGCTCTCTGAAAAGCTAAATAACAAACTTCAGCTGAAAAGTCTCTGCTTTATTAAAGGATACTTGCTTTCATAATTTTTAATACATCAGTTTCTGCTGTAGTACCTAATCACTGATCCAAGTTTTAATTTCCAAGCTTTGTGTTGTTGACATTTTACAGTACTGTCTAAAAAAGAAAATCAAGATTAAAATGATGACAACAAAGAGGATGATGAAGATGAAGACCTAAGAAAATATTTCTGTCATTTTTTACCTGCCTTAACTGTGATTTATATTGTGTATACTGAACACCTGTAATGACAGTTTTCAAGGTAGGAATTTTCACCACAGACTGGCTACTGGCTTGCCTTATAATGAATCAAGTATTCAAAATGAAGAAGTACTGCCCACGGTAGGGGTTGGAATTAGATAACCTTTCCAACCCTAACCATTCTATGATTCTGTGAGTATACGCGATACACTCACAAGCCAAGCCACATATGGATTATTCAATTATCACTCTTTAAGGATGTTACTCCTAATCTTCCAAAATGGAAAGGATTGCTATGTCACAGTGCTGACAGGGTACCCAGACAGCTGTTCAACAACTGCCACTTGGGAGCAGAGGCAAGCGCCAGCTTCACTTATCCTTCTGCTTGAATGGTTCAGCTCTGTGGAGAGACTTAGCACTCATCCATACCCAGGTGTCCTCCAAAACCTCATGTGGCTGGTCTGGAAAAAAGCCTTCTTAGCATTTGAATTCATCTGTTCTGTTAAAACAATGTCATGGGCTCTTAATCAATGCCTGATTAAGAATTAGGGACACTGGACTGGCAAAACAAAATAAAGCTTCAGCTTTATCTTATTTCAATTCCTGTGGCCTTGATCAAAAAAAGGAAAAAGAAGGAAGACAGGCACATTAAACTCCTGAAGAAAACAGTCACTCAAGTAATAGGGAGGAAAAAAAAAAAAAAAAAAGAAGATAAAAAGCAATATATTCTCAAAATTTTCTTGAAACTATGAAGATCTCTGCCAAACTTTTAAGTGACAGTGTGTTCCAGTCTATTTTCCTAAGGCACATCACAGAAAATTTCCTTGTGTTCTGTATTCCAATGAACAAAAATACTGTAAAGGATAAGAAATAATAAGAGATAGCAAGAAATTAACATGTAGAGCTTCCAGCACTAAATGGATGTCTAAGGGTTTTGTTGGTAGCCATCCATCTATTCTACTGGATTCTTAGTTCAGCTCTGCAGGGAGAAGAAATTAAGGGTGTAGGTATATACGCACCTGGCAAATAGCTGTGTTAGTGGAAAAGGTTTATCCCCAGATGTTCAACATCGGCTCAGCTGCAGAGGTTACTGCTCCTTTGCAGCAGCTTCCAGTTGCTCACTTTAACTGCACCAAAGCCTCTTTAGCCAAAACAAACTGGATTAGCACAGACCTGCCTCAATACTGTTAGAAAAACTCAGACCGATGAAAGCTGGCAATGCATCTCCTGCCCATCCCCCTCCCATCTCCTTCATGCAAGCAACAGCACTTAACGAACCCCTTTAGGCATCACTGGATGCTAAATAGACAAGTAACGATTTGTTATTGAACAGGGGGGAAAGCTGGGGGAAGGAGGAAAGCAGGAAGGCCCTCTTCAGTCTTGGCACATGCTGGATTAAAGTCACCAGGAAGCCACAGCTTTATCTTCAGTATCTAAATGGGAGAGAGAAGGAAGGTTAATGTATTTCACCTGATGAGAAATATTATGTTTCCTCTTCAACAGATAAAATACAGAAGAAATGGCCCAGGAAAGAGTAAACCAAGTATATTGTAAAACAGTTTTAAACGATCCCAGGTCTTCCTCTCCTTTAGGATCAAGATTCCCCTACCCCTCTCAAGACAGGAAAATCTTACTGTGCAACCATTTAGAGAGACAATTCAGGTTGTTTTGCTTTACATTTTCCAAACCTGAAACACCAGAATGAATAATGACGAGAGCATTCACCCTTACTATAAGCTTTAGAGTCCTCTAGGGCAAGCTGTTTAATTCTTGTCTTCAAGGCTAAAACCCATTTTTCCTTCTGGAGAAGCAGCTCAAAGAATGGCATGGGTTTGATCAAGAAAGACTTGAAATACAGAATAAAAAGAATCCTTCATTATGGGCAGATACTGGAAATCTCTTCCCCCTGCCTCTTTTTTCTGTCTTTGAGGAAGACAGATTGATAAAAGTTTAGACATATAAAAAATAACAACAGCATCAATTTTGAGGCAAGGTATATTTCAGCAGACAGCACATCAGTCAGTTTTGTTTATAGAACCCAAGAAATGATGTTTTAAGTTTTACTATTGCTTCTGTCAGTGTAGAAAAGATGTAGTTTCTCTGCTTTGGAGTATAACAGGTAATTCAGTAATGTTCAAAATTATACTTACTGCATATGCATAAAAGTACGGCATTTGTCCTGCATTTAATTTCATGTCTATGTTCCACTGTCAGCTTGTTTAAAACAAAGAAAGAAAAAACAGTGTGAGAGTTCATGTAAGAGCACTTTTAGTGTGTAGTTTCTGATTTGTGGAAAAAAAAAAACCAACAAAAAAGAGAACTGACATGCATTTTAGGGAAGAGAACTCAAAACCACTATAGTATTATAAGCCTAAAAGCTAATTAAACCTTAGTGATGACAACTCTGTTTCTTTAATACAATGGCAACAAGCTCAGACCAAGACTTTCAGAGCTCTTCAATCTCCTTCTACCCACTTTGTGGATCACAATCACACCAAGTGGCATTGGTCTTTTTTCACAGAACTCAAATGTTTTGATGCACTCTGGGTAAATATAGGAATGACAAACATAACCCATTCACTAAAATTGCTCTGCACAGAACACCCCAAGATTATCTTTTTCTACAGGACATAAAGCCTGAGCAATCATCTTTGTAAGAGTCCATGATGGCAAAAACATCAGGTGTAACATAAGCTGTTCTGATGTGAACCAACAAGGGACAGCTGATCACTTCCACAGAGAGACAGCACATGCAGGTGATTCCTCAGCCCCTTTTATAGTGTGGTATTTAGACTAGCAAATAAAGCACTGCATGAGGTGGTCTTGCAGTGTGGTCTATGCACTGCCAGACAGTCCTTTCCCTTCCTCCACCTGGAGCCCAAGCTTTTCTCATTCCAGCACAAACATTAGCTTTTTCCTTTGGGACTGCTTACCCAGAATTGCTCAACTCTGCATCCTAACTCCTGGTATACCATTCCAGAAACATTATTTCATTCCCATTCTGAAAGCTTCCTAGCCAATAAGATGTTTTAAGTGCCAAATATTACTATTAAGCCAAAAATACATTATTCAGTCAGTCCAACAATACCTTGAAAGAACACGTACAAGTAGCAGTACAGCAGGATCAATAACATCCAGAGGACAAAAACAGAACAGATCCCTGCTTGACCTGACAGTCAACAAAGACGAAATACAACACGCATCCCTGGCAGCCAAAGTACTTCACAAATATGGTGCCCTGGAACAACACACTCTTTGACCTTGATGAAAGTAACCCCTTCATAAACACTCACTATCCCCCAAAATCCCTACTGTAGACAGTCTTACAAATTATTGATCCTTCCGTCTGCTCAAAAAAGGATAATTAATAGTCATCGTTTCACATGCTTCCTTTTTCCTCTGCCTTGTGTACTTCATTGTAAGCTCTTCAGGGCAGAAGCTAGGGGGTTTAACTCTGCAATGACAAGTACAAAGCCAAATACAGCTTTAAGCACTACTTTATTTTCAAAACAATAAAGGTCTACTTCATCCAAACAGTGTTTGCCTGGTCAAGAAAAAGTCCTTTCTAGAATCTCTCCTCCTTTTCTGCTTCTTTGCTGTAAGACCACTAAACATTTAACTGAGTTCATCACTAAAATGTGTATCTGACGGAAAGAAGACCCCTAATAAGTCTTCCTTAAGATGCTACTCTTTCCTGCACTTCCACCCTTATGTGGCTGACTTTTCCTTGCCTTGCTGACTCCTCCTGATTTCCTTCTGGGTGTGTGTGTGCTTACGTGTGCATGTGCGCATTTCCTCCTCTTGATTTCTTCAAAGCCGCTGGTGTTTACACCAGAGCAAGTACAGTGCTCACGATCAACACACAAATGCAATTAAGGGAAACAAGAAGGACAATCTGACACAGGCTGTGAAATCACATCAGTTCAGTGGTTCACTCAGCATCAGCCATTCCCAGTCACTGGCCGCTGCCCACAGCAAGAGTTGTGCTGTAGGTCTACAGAATTAATCGGTCCCTTCCCCCTCTACAAGAAAACCCTCCCTGGCCTCCAGCTGCCAGATGGAAGTGACAGCCAAGGGTCAGATCTTCCTTTGTTACCAACATGCACATATTGATCTGTGTCCCCCATAAAGCACACAACTCCAGTTCAACCTCCGCTCACAGACTGCAAGCTGGTTTAGGTCCTGGGGCAAACAAAACACTGAAGCCTAATAACTGAGGCCACAGCGCACAATATTCCCTTTCTCTTTACTTCTCCAGCTGGGTTCTTACATTTTACCAATGGATAATTCTGCACAGCAGCCTTAACACCATGGCTGCAAGAATCAGAGCAAGCTGAGAGGAAGGAAGATGTGAGACGATTAGGTGGCAATGCATTTCTTCATTTCTTTAGCTCTCCCAGGCCCTTTATTGTTTCTGGGACAAGATAACACTATCTTTCTTCATATCCTGGCTGGTCCTGACCTCATATTTTAACACCAACTCTGAAATTCTGTGCTACTGTCCCAAAGAAGAGTACAATTGTAGAGAATAGCAGAGAAGAGCAAGGTAAATGGTAGATAGGAGGGCAAAAAATGCCCTGATTCTGACCTTCTTTTCCTGCTTCTCCATGTTTATGGGCTACATTTTTTCTGGAGTGAATCAATAGAGGCTACATCTGCTGGCAGAGGGGTAGCATCACAAGCCTTGTAAACACCCATGTCCCTAGGAAGAATTTGCATCCTCCAACATTACACCATTGCCCCCATGTGTGAACACTGCCGAAATATCTTGGCCAAATCTCACAGACTACAAGAAACAGCTGTAGGAGAGTTGTCTAATTACACAGGAACAGGCGGCAGAGCAGCTCCACTGGCCAGGCTGGAAGATGGACGCTAGTCCATAGGCTACTGGAAACCACAGACAGACATCTTTGCCAGATACAGATGAAGTTGGCATCCATCTCTACTTTCCCATCATTATCTGCCAGGCCAATATCCTCCAGCAAAGGTGAATTAACACCATGAGGCAGAATGGCTCAGGGAGCATTCAGGCAGTTCTGCTGCAGTACAGCAATGTGCAGACTCTCCCACTAACTCAGCAAAACGAGCTTTAGCTTAGGGCCCAGGAACCTCTGAAGTACACGAAATGATGCAAAAGCAGGAACACTGTAGTGCGGATGAAGGAATTTCACAGCTGTCCTACCTACGTGACTGGGATATGGCCAAGGCAAGTACAGGCACAGGCAACAAGTAGCTCTCTTGGCCCTTCATCCCATCTCAAGAAATGTGTCCCTGTGACAGCAACCTTTTTGATTTAGTGACATTCTACCTGTACTTTGCACAGGTACACACTGCTGGCCAGCAAATTAACAAAGGCCTTTAACTGCAGCCTGGAAAGTGCCGCTGGTGCCATGACCCAGTGCCATTGAAAGTGCCTCAAAAACAGTCCCTGTGTCCCAAAACCTGTCTGAAGTACCTGGATCAGCTGCTACTTTTGTGACTGGATGAGTTATAATGAGAAAGGGTATTTTCAGAACAGTTTTAGGTACGGATATGTGCTAACCACTGGCAGTCAGAAAAATCATAAAAACTTGGAAGAATGGCGCAGACTTCCCAGGCATGTAATATCCAGTTGTCTCTAAGAGGCAACAACAGTGACAGCCAGCAGTGAATGCCGGGAAGCCTCTGCTGTCATTTCCAGTATTGTCTTAGTTTAATACAATCTTGCTTCTTGCTTTTATTTTCACACATCCAGCCTCTTTCCTGCACCTCTTTCCTGATTTTATGCCTTCTAGAATACACTGCTGTAAGAAACAGCATGCGCACAAACCGCGTTCCAAAGAAGTGGTGATGACATGATATTGTCAGCAGCAGTTTGAATACCATTCAGCTTAGCTTCTGATCAGAGCAGGGGACCTTCCCCACAGACATGCAGCAGTAGAAGGTCTCTGCTGGCTCCATTAACAATACTGGTCTATGTATTAAAGGAGATTCAAAGAAAAAGTAAGTAAGTTATATTTCAGAAAAGTCTATGGAAATGGAAAATCAGGTACATTGTTGTATCAGGCAGGCAGCCTTTTCTATATGACAGAAGATGCTGGTGTATTCAAGTTCCTCTCACTCTCAACTTTCATTGATATTCCACAAGAGCAAGCCACCTCCTGATCATGCTGTCTGCCATGTGAATTCACATGGAGCTGATGACACAGAGAAGTTTGCAGCTGGTTTTGATGGTAAACTCCTTCCCTGAACATCCACATACAACACTGCTCAGTGATCGTCCCACAAGGAGCACTCGGTCTGAAAGCTGCATGGCAGGACAGTAGCATAGCATGAGGTGAGACAGTGAATGTGTCTCCGGTCAGCATTCAGTAATGCACCAAGTCAAACCATTTGCTTCAGCAGCTTACAGACTCACCCTACTTAAATTTATAATACTTAAGTGTGCAAGGTCCTGTTAAGCCTTTTAAAGACTAGAAAACAAGGTTATTGTGGACAGCTTACATATCTTCTTTCTGCAGATGAAGTAGATGCTTCCGTAGGGTTTGCACTACCAATTAACTATCACAAGTAATAAGGGACAATCCCCCCCGAGAAAGCCTGCTTCATCTGTGATGTACTCCCTGCAGAAATGTGGAAATCTGGCAGCTCATGTTCAGACCTATTAGATTATTTTTATTTTTAAAAAAATTCTTTGAGAAGCTATGGGAATAAAAATTTGCCATGGGAGCCTTTCTACTGTTTTTCTCTCTGGGACAAATACTACATGATCAGTGAAGAGTGTTTTGACACTAAGAAATGTAATACTATTTTATAATCAGTGCCAAACAAAGCTATGTGTATTAAAAATGTTCAGCCACTCTCACCAGACGACAATGAAGATAAATGATTGTTGTGAATTATTTTAGCACTGCTACAGTAAGATGTCTCATTTTCTCAGGTATTACAGGTAGTGAAATTTATGATTTACTCCGGCTTTTATTCACTGCCACTGTAATAAAAACCCCCAACAATGTGGCAGCAATATAAAAGGTTTCCTATCAACATGAATAGTGTCAGTCTGTGGATCTGTATCTGTTTTCACCTGAGTTCACATAAATCAGAAGTTAACAACTTAAACACGAATTACACTGACAAAAGATCAAGAATGAGGGAATCAGACCTAGACATTGATTCTGCATGCCCTTTGCTAATTAAACCAGCTCTGCTATTGTTTATACCCTAAATAAATGCTATCACAATCATCTGGGTATAATAAACAGCTCTTGCAGATGGCTGACTGCTAAAGACAAGACAAAAAAAGAGGTGTATAATGGCCACACTTTCAGTGTGGCTTTGATAACAACACATCAACTTCATAAACTCGTGTCCTGCAGTAATACAAGTAAGCATTCAGCATACCACAAGCAACAAAGGAAAATGTGGATGACTTCATCAGCCATTAAGTCTGCTGTGCCCTGATCTAACAGCATGATTCAAAATTAAAATCAAGGAAATTTGTCAACAAGCATTTCCTCAGCTCAGAAGAATCCCCAATTGTTGTGGCTTTTGCCATGCACCCATTTGGGAGTGTCAAACAGACCATGAATGGGGAGGATCCTGAGCAGACTGTCACTCTATTTTTACCAATTCCAAATCAACAAAATGAGTCCTTTGTGGTAGAGGCTTAGTCTGTATCAGTTTTACTTTATGCTGGGAACTGGAGCTGATATGTACCATCAGATCCTACAGTGGAAAGGAAAAAAAGCAGTTTCATCTCCTCCTGCATCCAAACCGTCCAGGTTCGAAACAAGCAGAGCAGGCCCCTGTGAATTTAGTGGTCCCAAGGACTGAAATTCAGAGTGCCCTTCAGGGGCTGTATAAAGATGACCTTCAGTGACGGGAGTTACATGGAGAACCAGGAACAGATTAGATTAATATTCATAATTCAAAGGTAGGATTAAGAAGTAACTGACAGTCTAAGGATGCAATTTATAAGACAGAATGACACAGCCCCATACCATCTAAAGAGCACCTTCTCAAACGCCCCCCATACTTCACACCCACTTTTTCCCTTCCCTTAAATGTTAAAGAGCTGGGGAAGAGGCCTAGTGCACAGAAATTGCATATGGATACATACCCTTTTCCCATGTATTTGTAAAAAAATCGGAGCTGTGGAATACACAGGAAAAAGTGCACAGAGAGCAAGTTATTTCAGGGCACATTTTACTCCTCCAGGCAATAAACATTTCATACATAGGGCAGCATTTGATTTTTCTGATCTGGAATCGTCTCAAGTAAATACTAGAGCTAGCTTTCATTACCAAAAAGGGCATATCTTACACATCTTTACCAGCTTCACTTTTATCAATGAATTCAACCGTTTTTCAGTAATTAATGTATTGAAATGTTATTTTTTAAACTTCTCCTTTTAATCTTATGAACTGCAACATACCCTAAGATCTTTATTCTAGTTTCACCCTTAAAAAAATCTGCTTTTGGCAGGGGTTCAAAGAAGCAAGTGTTTCCATAAACTGCAAGTGCAAATATGTCTCATAAAATGTGTTGCACACATAGAACTGGAGAGACATTTAAGAAAACACCACTCCACAGAGCAGTGATATGGATTACAGGGAAGATTTGTTTTATACATCACTACTTACAAATAGGATTTTTCTGCCCAAAACGCTATTTTTTTCAGAGGACTCTGTTGAGTTGTGTAACAGGGAAGTCTCTTTGTACTCCCAATTTTTTGGCTTTGAAGGGTCTCAGTTTAACATAAAATTTAAGGATTAAAAAAACCAAATAACAGTAACAGAGAAGCAAAGATAGAAACCATACTAAAGCACGTGAAGTAACAAAAAGCACTCTACCCATGTCTGTTATCCCCACTATACAGACATGGGAAAAAATGGAAAGAAACTGAGTTAACCTGCATAAATTCACATACAAACAGGACAGAAAGGCACAGAATCCTATTTCTGCCTCCCAGCCCAAGCACCAAGCTACAATTCTTAGAAATGGGGGGAAAAAAACAAGTCACAAAAAGCAGTCCTATAAAAGAGAGAACACTTTCACCAAGGTAAATACTTGTTTGTGAAGATTACTGCCGGTCTCACCAATACCCTAGTGACTACCCTGTCTGCACCCATAATTAGGGCAAGCCCCTCTGTAACTGCATGAGGTCATGTTTTTGTTTCAAGCAGCAGTAAATTACCATGCTTGTTATCACTTCTTTACACAGATTCCCTCAAAAATTAGATTATCTCTAGGGCATCATTTGCTATTTCGTCATTTTCAGCATCACCCTCACTACAGCAGGAAAGAAAGCCAAAAAAAAATAAATAAATAAAATCAGCATTTAGGGTTTGTGGAACAATGTTATTCATGTATTAGCAGGGAAAAAAAAAGTGAGAGCAGCAGATCATTCTGGAACTGCCAATTTTCTATGTCCTTTGAGGATTAGATGCAAGCTTATAATTTCAGTGAGCAATTATCTAAATAGAAATGCTCTAATTGCACTAGGATTGTGTTTTCTCTGGAGTGTTATTTCTTTCAAGTATCCTGCTGTTTATTTATATTCAGCTAAATAAAAGGTACACTGAGCTACCCGGCGATTTACACTGCAGTTGGGATGTTACCATCAGTACACAGGAGATTGCTGGTAAAGCACAGAAAACCCTCTAGGCTGTTCTAGCTTACTAGAACTAAACCCATTCCAGTCTTGGTCTTATAAACTCAGTTTAATAAAGAAAACAAAGCCATTCTTCCTTCGCGATTGTCAATAAACTGCTTTGTTGCCTGTGGAATCACTGCCAGCTCAGGGAGAAGCTGGGAAAAAATTAGGCATGATGCATAACTACCCAAGGAAAGCAGCTTACCTGGCTTGGTACCTCACATGTCTGGAAGCCACAAATACGTCAGGGGAGAGACTGCTGCAAAACAGCCACACACATTGAAGGAACACACATTGTTCCTTCAGCAGAGATAGTAATTTACACTGATCATTTCAATGTGCCTTGACGGCTGCTATAATCAATATTACAGATATACTGGGAAAGAGAACAGCCAGGACATGAAAGACCTAACACTTGCTTATTAAGGTTGTATACTTAGGAAGAGCAGAAAGATTACAAGGGCTGGCCTCTATCATTAATGTACCTTACGCACCACTGCACAAGAGAAGTTCTGTCTTAAAGGTTAATAAGCCTGTAACATGTGCACACATTTGAGGGGGAATGCAAAAACTCACCTTTACAGGGAATTGTGATGATTGTCTAAAAATGGTCCAATCCCTCTCTTTACAGAATTATAGCAAAATATCAACAAGGAAAAACAGTAAGAGCAAACAGAGATTGTTGCATACTGCCTGAGAAAACAAAATGAAGCGCATTAGTCTAGAAAGTTGCAGTGGCAACGCCACAACATGGTATGCAATTCTTACAGGGTCAGGCAACTGAAGAAGTTTCCTATGGCACATAATTGCAGCAAAAGCTACTTAATATCTTTATTTGTGCCTATATGGTTTTATACATAGTAATGGAGATACAGAAAAGAGAGGAAGGCCCAAAACTAAGACAGCTTAGAAAAAGATAATATTCAGTTCAATGCATGAAATTATACAGTTTCAGGGGCAGTACGTATCAAGTCAGGAATAATTCCCTAGAAATGTCACTGCATTTCCCAAATTCCAATCAACAGTAACTGCTTTGCATTAACAGAAAAGAAACAGTGAATAGCATGTTTCTCTTAACGTGCTATCATAAATTAAGAACTTGACAGGAGCAGTAACTGAAGAGGATGTTTATCTGGTTTAATTTCATTTCTGTGTAGAACATATTCTGCAATTCAGTTTAGCCATTTTCAAACTGGACAACAGCTTTTGGAACCATGGGCCAGTTCTTATTTCAAATCAAAAAAGCCTGACAAATAGGAGTTTGTGTACAAGCCTAACTTTAGTGCAAATTTTACCATGCAAAAAGATGCTGAGAGCACCTCTTGATGAGCCATGGGGATCTGTGACACAGGTCCCAACAACAACAGACAAAAATATGTTAACTACAATAACTAACTAAAGTAACTAAAACCACGACAGCAAATAAATTCCAGTCCCTGACAGGAACTTAAAAACATACATTTCAGAAAAACACCTACTTAAAGCTAATTTTCTGTGCCACGGTGAACATTACCAGAAGAGAAACAGTATCTACTCACCTGTCCTTTAACAATGAGGAAGATGACAGGGAGGAAAATAAACGTAATTTCTTGTCTAAAACCATCACTCAAATTGATGGAGAAACAGAATTTTTCCACAGCTGAATTAAAGTAGACACAGACCTGCTAATTTTATTGCTTCCTCTACTTACCCAGCTGAAGTGAGAACCTTTAGAGCCTGGGACATCCAACACAGAGCAGACAAATCCTACTTAAGCATATGCAAAACTGGAAACAGCGGCAAAAAAAAAGGGCCTGAACAAGCAGACTGAAGGAAAAATCCTACTTAACCAACCAGAATCTTTTTGGCACAGAAAAAAAAGCTTCAGCACCATGCTTCACTTAAGAAATATTATTGCCTCACAACATCACAAAATTTCATACATAAAATTTTCTAAGGCTGGTGCATTTTAATGACTAAGCTTTTGGGACAGGAGGAACAAACAAGTCTTTGCTGCCTCCTTCTTCATGCTGACTCCCTCAGAGCCATGCACTCAAGAATGCATAATCTACATGCAGAGGCAGAAATTCACTTCATGAATTGGATATTTTTCCTCTTCAAAAGGCTATAAAGAGTAAGGGAATGCCATGCAGATGATACAGGGTCCTGGACAGCAGAACACTCAGAAATCCCAGGCAAGAATGTGCCAGTGAAGAACTTGGTATTTAGAACATCACACCCAGATTTTGGGGGTTCACCTTTTGCAGATTCTGCCTGTTTACCATTGCTCTGGAGGAGTTCCACATCAGCATTCAAAACCAAATCTTTCACAGCACTTTAATGACATTGTGATCCCCAGTCCTTTGAAGAAAACCAGGTTCTTTACATGTGCTCAGAGTTTCATGCACATTTGTCTTCACGTACTGCTCATGCTCTATAATTTTGATACAGATATGAAGATAGTCAGTAGTGGAAAGAAAAGCTTTTCCTGAAGTGTAAATTCATACCTTGTTCTGTCTTCCACAAAATGAACTCTTCGCCACCTAGTTTGCAAAATGTGATTACACAATTGCTCTTGCAAATTACAGCAATCACTCAGATTTTCAGAACCCAGGTCTATTCAGAAACACCAGATTTAGGTTCGAAAACCTGGAGAAAACACAATAAAGCAGTCCCTAAAATTCTAAACATAGGTGGTAGCAAACCATAACATTCTAGCAATATTTTTCATCATTTATTCTCAGCATATAGCAAAGACAAAGAACATCTTGTATTTGATCATAAAGTATTTATTATTTATTCCCCATTAAGTTCAATTATGTTGTCAGCACTGCCAGTAAGTCTTTCTCTGGTAGATCCATTCAGTTAGCCACACTGTCTTTTAGCAGAGCAAGGATTTTAGGACTGTGTTATCTGTCAACTGAATCTGTCAATTTAATGTGTCTGGGATCCACTTGCAGTTGGCTACAAAGCAATTTGTTAATACACTATCAAAATCACTGGAATGACAGTAACCTGTCATAATACCACCAAGTTACCTACTTTCCAGATAAATTTATGCTTCTTGACCTGCTAGCTTCATTGAATACAAGTTAGAAGTTTTCTGGGTAGGATGGAAAATAATTTTTGAGATCCCTAATTTTAAGACAAAATATGAAGAACAGTTTTCTCTGCACAGTTTAATTTGGTATTTTAATTTTTACAAAACAATTCCAGGAAGAGGCAGTATCTCAAAGGCTCTCAGTTTCCAAGATACTTAATGAACAACCTCTGGATTCTGTAGCCACAGTTTGTATTTCAAGCTTACATTCTGCTTCATCTTTGCTGCATTATCTCTATCTCACTGGAAGACAGATACATACTGTTTTCTGTGTTATTACTGGTTGCAGTAGTATTGTATTTCTATTTATTAATAGCACAGCATTCTCTCATCACATTCCTTTCTGGCTGCTTCAATGCTGCTGACTTTCTTAAATACATTCTTTGAACTGTGCTCCCAATTTCCTGTGAGTAAGATTCTCTCTTATTTGCAGCCATCTTCTAAGATAGTCTTCCTCTTCTCATACATATTCAAATATCAAAAGGAATTTGTATTTCTCCTGTATCTTATTAATTTTCGGAAGCTGAAAAAAAAAAAAAAAAAAAAAGACTTAAAGCAAAAAAAAAGCAGTGTTCCAGTCATATTCTTCACATACACCAGAAACAGTGGATCAGTTGCCTTCCTAGTGGAATCTCACCCAGTTTAATTTGATAATGGTGGCTAATACAAACCAACAGATAGGCAGTGGCCCCTTTTCACAGGGAACACAACCAATCTAATACACCACCTTGAACAATTATACCAACATGAGAAATTATTCATGCTCTGTGTTTATCAATACTCCCTCTGCTTATGGACAGGTACTTTCAATCCCCTCCAGGGCACTAGCTACCTTCACAAAATCAATGATACTGGGATACAAACCATTTTCACTACTTTATTCATTACCAGTCATGACCCTTCGCCCACAGCAGGCAGAATGCATGTGTGCAAAAGCAAGCAGTGTGTTCCCATTTTATTGTCACATTTTACGATCTATAGCAACAGCAGTTTTCCTTCACAGAACATACTTGAAGCCATCACTGCCTCCATGGACGGTTCTTCTCCGACATAAATGAGAGCAATGATCATGCTGTCTCCGAATTCTACGTTTTCCATATTACTTTTCTCCTGTCTTAAACCAGTCCTTAAGTGAAGATATTTAATGGCAAATGCAGGTGTAGCTACACAAAGATGGCACTAAAAACTCTAGAAACAAGTAAAGCACCAGTTTTGAAAATTTCACCAGTTTGGAACTGTTTGCAAAGTTTATGAAAAGCCAAAAAGAGATACTTACATTACCTACAGAGAAATAATTGAAAAGCTATATTAAATGTATGCATCGTGTAGCACAAAGGCAAGAGGCATCAAATGAGTTTGCATTCAACAAGGGAACTTCAAGAAAAACAGAACAACGGCATAATGTAGTGTATTTATACTTGGGTTAGATCCAGCTGATGGTTTTGGAAAGGATTCTGCTCGAAGTGAGAAGTGAATGGAGGGAGGGAGATCAGGAATAAGGAGTGTGTTTGTCATTAGGAAAAATAATCTGGAAGAATGCAATGAGCAGTGAATGTGCTACGTTGCAGTCAACAGTCCGCATATTTAAAAAAAATACTACAGCAGCATCTTCATTCCATTGATTGTGAGTAAGTAGAAGGCAAACAAATGTTTCTTTGCAGAACAAGGATTTGGAGTTCTTCCAGGAATGGTCACATCTAACACATTATTTATGACTGTATAAAGTGCAAGAATATTAGTCGTTTAATGAATAGCTGGAGGATGTCTGTTACAAGATATGAAACAATCCTAACTTGTTAAAAGTAAAGAAGGTTAAAAATGGGAGTTTCTTCACTCAGGAAGTTGTGAGCACAGAGCAGTCCCCACCTCAGGTCTACAGAAAGACATTTTCTAGCTTCTGCTAAAACAGACGTCACAGGCATCACTGACAGCCTTTTTGATGTAAGATCTCACACTGCCTTCTCCTTGTCACCTCCAACAAACCCCCATCAATGTATTTGACATCAAAAGTTACCCATCTCTCACTAAAACTTCAGTCTGGGACAGAGTTGTGTAAACACAAATTACACTTGAATGACTCCATGGGACCTGATGAAATCCATCCACACGTCCTGAAGGAGCTGCAAATGAAGTTGCTAACTAAGGGCAAATCCTGCCTGACCAATCTGGTCGCCTTCTATGATGGGGCTACGGAACTGACAGACAGGGGTAGAGCAGTTGATGTCATTCACCTGGAATGTGCAAAGCTTTCAACGCTGTCCCACATGACATCCTTGACTCTAAGTTGGAGAGACATCAATTTGATAGGTGGACCACTCTGTGGATAAAGAACTGGCTGGATGGCTGCACACAAAGAGTTGTGCTCAATGGCTCAATGTCCAGCTGGAGAACAGGAACGAGTGGTGTCCCACAGGGATCGGTGTTGGGAGCAGTCTTGTTAACACCTTTGTGGTGACATGGACAGTGGGATTCAGTGCGCCCTCAGCAAGTTTGCCAATGACACCAAGCTGGGTGGTTCGGTTGATACGTTGGAGGGAAGGAATGAAGGAATGGCATCCAGAGGGACCTTGACACGCTTGTGAGGTGGGCTGATGCCAAATGGATGAAGTTCAACCATGCGAAGTGCAAGGTCCTACACCTGGGTCGGAGCAATCCCAGGCACAGCTCCAGGTTGGGCAGAGAAGAGATTCAGAGCAG
>JANRGW010002504.1:0-17508 GCA_024733675.1 Psilopsiagon aymara | reverse complement strand
CTGATCCAGATTGACCAAAGAGGTATTCCATAGCATAGCACGTCATGCCTGGAAGGTAAAAAACTGGGGGCAAGAACACGGAAGGGGGGAGAGGGTTCACAGCTCGGTCGCCGGGTGGTGAGCATTTGTATCTTCTTCCCTTGTATTTTCCCTGGTCATTACTGTTATTGGTGGTGGCAATAGTGATTTGTGTTATACCTTAGTTATTGGACTGTTCTTACCTCAGCCCGTGGGAGTTACATTCTTTTGATTTTTTTCTCCCCAATTCCCCCTCCCTCCCTTTTTGGAGTGGAGGGGGAAGAAGGAGGGTGAAGTGAGTGAACAAAACTGCTTGTTTTACAGCTTAAACTGCGGCAGCTCTTTTAGGAGGGGGAGGTTGGTTAACAAACTGCGTGGCTGATTTACAGCTTAAACCACGACAATCACTTGAAATTCACTTCTGCAATTCAATATCATATTAATTTCAGTTGTTAAGTCAAATTTTATAAGGGAGAGAGATTATTAGGTAAAATTCAAATTTCATTAAACAAACATTAAATTTATTTCAAACTCAACAGATGGTCTTTTCTTTTTCTCCTCTGTGGGTTCTTTCTTTAATTTTGAAGCAAAAACATTCTACGAGAGTGCATTATAATAACTTATACTTTAATAAGAAAGTCTCCATTTAAACAATTTTGTGTCTAAATTTGCTGGACAATGAACCTGCTTACTTGCTAACAGACTAAATTAAAGCTCATTGTCCTTAATGGAAAAATTAGTCTGTGGCAATACTTACACTGAATTCCATTTGCTTTGACTTTTAATTTGTATATGCTGGTGAAACAACAAAGAGTGTATCTTTGAAAATTAAGTTCAGAAATATTAATTCTGATTTTTCCAAAGAAAATTAAATCATATTAATATAATTTAACGATGTGTACTAATCTTCTGTTAACCATTGATAATTTTAAAATTGTACTTTATAAAAGATATTTTCCTTTGAGGAAGATTATTTTTCTCAAGAAATTAAATACATTATGTTTGCTAGTCCTGCAAGATATGGCATACCGGCCAATTTTGACTGTTTCAGAACAAGTATACATAAATAAATAACTTTAAAAAAACATAATCGCTTCCAGTCTGTGGAGAGAGTAACAGTTTAGGCTGGCTGGTGATAACCTTTGTATTAATGGCACAGGAATACAAAAAAAAGTTCCATAATGAAAGACTGAAGAACTCACCTATCTGAAAGGATTACCTAATGATCTGAACTGTGCTTTCTGTAATTTCTGGATATGTTATGCCACCTGAGATTCTAAAAGCTGATGAAGTACTTGTTCTGCACTGCAAAGGCATAGCACCTCTGATAAAGGTTCTCTCTCTGCACCTCATACTACAGTTACCTCAAGGAAATGCTAGTATTTGAATTTTAGCTCCATTTTAATCTAATTAGAAGGAAAAAGTAATATTGCAGACATAATTAAAATATTTTTACATCACTGGAACATGGATACTTTACTACTGTATATGTCAATAAGTAAGAAATAGGGAAATAGTAGCATGAAGAATTAAATATAAACTTCTAATATGAGAAGATCTTAACTGAGTAAAAACTGTGTCAATTTGTTGATAACATCCTACTTTGAAAAATATTGATGACTAAATTAGATTCTGTTGGGGAACTTTCATTGTACCCCTTGAGGTAAACTAAACACACATCTGTGCATGAATATAAAGAAATTTAACAAGCAGTGATACAATCATAGAATTTTCTGGGTTCGACAGGACCTTCAAAGATCATTCAGTCCAAACACCGAGCAGCAACATCTTTCACTAGGTCAGGTTTCTCAAAGCCCTGTCCAACCTGACCTTGAACACTTCCAGTGATGGGGCATGTACAACTTCTCTAGATAATCTCTTCCAGTGTTTCACCACCCACAATGGAAAAAAAAAAAAAAAAAATACCCGAATACCTTATATCCCATCTAAAACTATCCACTTTCAGCTTAAAACCATTACCCCTTGTCCAGTCACTATGGGCCCTATTAAAAAGTTCCCAACCCTTGTTATAAGCCAGCTTTAAGTAATTAAAGGCCATAGTTAGGTCTCCCTGCAGCCTTCTCTTTTGCAGGCTGAATAACCCCAACTTTCTCAGCTTTTCTTCACAGGAGAGGTGTTCCAGCCCTTTGATCACTTCTGTGGCCTTCCTCTGGACCTAGTCTTATAGGTCTATGTCTTTCCTATACTGAAGACCCCAGAGCTGCATATAGTACTCCAGGTGATGTCTCACAAGAGTAGAGTAAAAGGGGAGAATCACTTCCTTTGACCTGATGTCCATGCCTCTTTTTACACACCTCAGGGTTTTTGATGCACCCAGGGTATGGTCTGCTTTCTGGACTGCGAGTGTCCATTGCCGGTTCATGTCCAATTTTTCGTCTGTCAGTGTATACACAGGTCATTCTCTGCAAGGCTGCTTTCAATCACTTCATTCCCTGGTCTTCGGCTTTGGTCACCTTAGGTCACCAAGGGTTTGACCTGACAGAGGTGCAGGACCTTGCACTTGCTTTTGTCAAACTTTATATGGGCTTTGGGTAGAGTCCTACCTCCATAAGTGGTTCTTCAAATAGAGTTCAAAGACACATCATGAGTCAATTCCTTATACACACTTGCACCAAACACCAACCCTGTGAGCACCAGCATCAGGTGTCTTAACTGGTATTGATTTCATCCTCTTGCACCAGTTCTGTATTTACCAGAAAGGGGCCCTGAGCGCTCATATTCTGTGGTTGTCAAAAGATTTACTGCAGCATTTCTGATCCCATCAACAAATTTTACTGTTATATCAGGACATTCTCTCTGTCCTTCTCTAGTTGAGCCTTCTGGCCCTTTGTGCCGGATCATTCCTTGGTCACAAATCACTGCTGCTGAGCAGTTACAATGAGAATTTTCCTAGTAACTCCTAAGAATACACACAGCTGCTCCAAACACACATAAAATTATTTCTTAGCTAAGCAAATTCTGAATGAATTTAGCACATTCACACACATATTGGAAAAAAAAAAATCATGGTGATAATTAAAAAAATCCATAAATAAACATATGCATAAAAATGCAATTTCCAGTTTTCTCTGGAACTCTTCTCTAAACAGCGTATCTTCAGTCTGTCTGGTTTAATCTCAATTTTTTCTTCAAAACTGAACTTGAAGTGAAATCCCATTGTCTTCATGTTATTTTTTTTTGTTTTTAATTTAAGATCTTCTGGTTCCAGTTTAGACAAAAATGAAACCTTTCAATAATTGTCCATGAAAAATTGTAGAAAAGAGCAAGTTGAAACTGTATCTCACATTTTGGATATAAGAAGTAATCAAGAGAGGCAAAGAACTTCAGGTAACTGGCGCCACTTAGTACAAATCTTTACTCATTGAGGGATTACACAGCTTTCAAAATAGATACATTTGAAGAGGTCTGGTCAGAATAAAAGATGGATCACAATGAAGAATTGATTAGAAACATTGATTCATCCCCCTAAAATAATTTTCTAAAAATCAGGTGTCCTCTAAACTCTATTGTAAATGGAGGGGAACACATTTCCAGAACATGATTAATCTACTATATCTAGATATCCAATTCATATTAACATAAATTACTTTTTTAAGGGCAAATTTCTCTGTACTGGTTACAAAGGAAGTCTTTGCTGACTAACTAGAATTATATATTTATTATTTCAAGCTCAAATTCAGTTCTTAGTCAGCAGTCTGAGAGGTGAGCAGAGGAGTTCCAGTCTAATGAATGTGCATTATTCCCTGGTAACATTTCTTCTTTTCATTAGCTATTTCATCCTATATTTGAGAAAATTTAGCTGATGTGATCACTGTGATCAATATCTTCTTAAGAAAATTTCAGCAGGTCAATGCTTACTGAAAAATCCCTCATCAGTTCTAACTGTCCCCATTATTAATTTCTGTATGAAGAATAGAAAATCTGTCTACTCAGCTAGTACTCTCAACCATTAATTAATTTTCTATGTATGAATTAATCCAAATTCTCTTGGGCACTGAAAACTAAAGACATGTACGTACTGTGAGGCACGTTTCCGCAAATACAAACAAAACCTCTTCTTGTTCTTCCATGTTCCAGGTGACAGATTCCTAGTTTTTTTCTCACCTGCAAGAAGATTGAAAGAGTAGGATTATTAAAAATTAACCAATTCTCCAGGTAGGAAAAAAATAAACCCCACAAAACATTGTTTATTTCTAATTCATTCTGACTTCATCTTTTTGAAACAGTTCCTGTTATAACACTCAGAATGACCAATGTGGAGCATGAGAGCTTAGCACATTTTTCATGATGTGCTAAGTTAATAAGTAGAAAAGAGGTGTCACAGTAACCTGTGTGGGCTTTTGATTTTTTTTTTTTTCTGTTTTGTTTACTTATTCTAACTGAATGAGACTTAGGAATGAGTTATAACTTTGCCTGGGTGATTTTAACTAACTACATGTTAGTTTTTCACGCTTCTCCCCACTCCCTCCTCCTCCTTCTCTGAATATTTCTTGCACCTGAACAATTTCTGCCAAGTTTCACAAGGGTCTCTCAAGTAGCTGAGACAAAATAGGTTAGTTTCTGAATACTGCAGGAGGTGAATAACCAAAATTCATAAGAAGCCTAGTTTTAGTTAGATCACTGCTCGGGTCAGGCTGGGTGTTGGTCGGTGGGTGGTGAGCATTTGTATTCTCTTCCCTTGGTATTTCCCTCATCATTATTATTATTGGTGGTAGCTGCAGTGGTTTTCTGTTATACCTTAGTTACTGGACCGTTCTTATCTCAACCCATGGGAGTTACATTCTTTCCATTCTCCTCCTCATTCCTCAGAGAGCAGGGGGAGGAATGGGGGGAATGAGTGAGTGGCTGCATGGTTCCTGCCAGCTGGGCTTAAACTACTACACCTGGCTAGTCTTATGCATAGGTGAGAAAATGGACTAACCTGAGACAAAGTGATTGAATGAATTCCTAGCTGCCTTCACAAGAAAATATTTGACTCATTGGTACAGGTGCTCTTCGCATGCCAGTTTCATACTATCCAAATGATCCTGCCCCAGGCAGTTCCTGATGTGCCTTTTGCACATTAAAAGGGATTTTTTTGTATGCTTAAACACGTAGGTTAGTGCACTATCCCACTCAGTTTCTGCTGCAGAATTTACCAAGGTGTGCATTAATAATGCATATAAGTAGTGAGCATAAAGTCTTACTGAAGATGCAGAAATGGTCACAGAGAATAGACTTTTGTAAACAGTTATGTTGGTTCAGTGACATTTGTGATAGTTTTAAGATAATCATAATAATGGGTCATCCTGAGGCTGATACTTGGTCACACAAAACCATGGAACAGCTGGATAATAAGGATTCTTACAATCGCAGAAACATAGAATCAAGTAGGTTGGAAAAGACCTGTAAGATCATCAAGTCCGACCCTTATCCCAGGACTGCCAAGTCCACCACTAAACCATGTCACTGAGGTCCTCATCTACATGTTTTTTGAGCAATTCCAGGGGCTATGATTCCACCACTCCCCTGGGAAGCTTATTCCAATGCCTGATCACCTTTTTGATGAAGAAATTTTTGCTAATATTCAGTCTAAACCTTCCCTGGCACAGCTTGAGGCCATTATGTCATGTCCTATCACTTGTTACTTGAGAAAAGTAACCTCCTCTTTTCATCCACATTTCTGGTAGTTGCAGAGAGCAACAAGGTCCCCTCTGAGCCTTTTCTCCTTGAGTGGAAGACTTAACAACCCCAGTTCCTTCAGATCATCAGTAAAGATACTAAACAACACTGTCTCTAATACCAAGCCTTCAGGGACACCACCAGTGACTGGTAGCCAAGTAGTTGTGACACCATTCACTGCCACTCTTTGAGCTCTGACAACCAGATTTTTTAACCCACCAAAGAACACACATATCAGGGCCGTGAGCAGACAATTTCTCCAGGAGGACATTGTGGGAGACAGTGGCAAATGCTTTACCAAAGTCCAAATAGAATCATAGAACAGTTAGGGTTGGAAATGACTAAGATCATCAAGCTCCAGCCCCCCTTCCATTGGAACCGACACCTCACACTAAACGATGGCACTCAAGGCTCCATCTACCCTGGCATAGAGCACTGCCAGGGATGGAGTATTAGCAACTTCTCTGGGCAACCCATTCCAGTGCCTAACAACCTTTACAGTAAAGAACTTTTTCCTTATATCTAACCTTTGAAGCCATTACTCCTTGTCCTGTCACTACAGTCCCTGATGAAAAATCCATCTCTGGCACCCTTGTAGGCCCCTTTCAGATACTTCTCCAGACTGAACAGCCCCAACTTTCTCAGCCTATCTTCATATGAAGGTGCTCCAGACCCCTGGTCATCCTTGTGGCCCTCCTTCAGACTTGTTCCAATAGTTCCATGTCCTTTTTATGTTGAGGACACCAGATCTGTACACAATACTCCAAGTGAGGTCTCATGAGAGCAGAACAGAGGGGCAGGATCACCTCTTTCGACCTGCTGGTCATGCTCCTTCTGATGCAGCCCAGGACATGGTTCTCCCTCATCAATCAGGCAGGTCACCTTGTTGTAAAAGGGTATCAGGTTGGACAATGACCTGCTTTTATGAACCTGTACTGACTGGGCCTGATCCCCCAGTTTTCCAACATGTGCTGCGTTATCTCACTTAAGATGATCTGTTCCATGACCTTCCCCAACACTGATTCATTAGAACCAGTTTGAGGGGTCTCTCCTAATCTAACTGAAGACGTCTTCATGGAGACCTTTTATGAAGAAGACTCCTGTCACCATCTGGACAGCTATGGCCATTCACTGGGATGCTGCCTGAGATTCAGAAACTGAACTGCCCCCCAGTGACCCTGTATGGCACTTCATCCCTTCAGTCTGTTTCCTCTTCATATTATGTCTTTTATTCCAGAAAGTTTCCTTAGCTGCACATCAGCAGTTACTTTCAGTTTGGACAGAAACTTTCCACTCCTCACCCCTCCCACTAGAGGATCTTTTCAGGGCACAAAAAATAGAACCTACTTCAGTTTTGTCCTGCTACATTTTTTTAAGGATGCCAAGAATGTATTTGCAGCTTCATGTTCATATAATTCAGTGTGTCTCTCTACAACTATATACCTGTGTATGCTTTTATATAGATTTATAAAAATGTATATTGCTTATATATTGGTGTATATATATAAAAAACACACATTGTATAATTTCTCATTTCCAGCAACCTAACAAATTATTCCAGGTACTATTATTTATGTGTATGGTAACATGTCTAATAGTTGATTCATTTTCAGCAAGACTACAAGATTCTCAGAGAGCATATCCATACTTCTGAAAAAAATGATAGAAGAAGGAAAATTTTGAACACTTTTTGAGAACTACGTATTTTCTGCCGCTCTACTTCCCCACTCAGATTTGAGCCATTCCAACAATATCTATAGTGTAAATGTGCCACTGAAGTTACCACCGAGAATAACAGGAATGAAAGCCATTCTGTATCACCTCAGATTTAAGAGTCAGGGACTTGTCCTCTTATTTATTTATTTATTTATTTATTTATTTATTTATTTATTTATCATACTAGACAAAGCCAGGCTGTCTGATTTCCCCTGGACTTTAGGAACGTGTCAGACTACATTCATTTTTGGAGCAGAACCCAGCTATTCAGCAACTGCCAAATCAGCTGTGACCCTGAAATAGATCTCATAAGTTATGAAAAAAACCTAAGTAAGCAAGGAAACAGATGCTCCTTGTGCAGGTGAGAGAGTATGCTGTTTTTCTCCATCTGTCCAAAATTTCATAGTGTTAGGGTTTCAGCACTGAAGTTTAGACTCAGACACATGTATATGCATTTACACATGCACCCATTTATATTTAATCTGCCTCTTGAACAGGTTTTCTTCTCTTAGTTTGCTGTGAGCTAGTACTACAAGTATTCACGCACCAAAAAACAATTATCTGGAGAGCTTCAATATTAATCATTTGATGCTATTCAGGGTCAGGTTTTTTTTAGTAGTGGTGTTCTGTTAGTTTTTGGTTGATGCTTGGTTTTGTCTGTTTAGTTTCACCCCTCCCGCTTCCTCTGTCTATCTTTTGGTCTCTCAGTTTACAGTCAAACTACATAGGTGACATGTTTTGCTTATTGTATGCATTGTCATCCCCAAACACTAGCATTTCAGCTTCCTCTACATGATTTTTTTTTCTGCTTTAGTTAGTGGTATGTATATTTTATTTTTGTCAGCATTTTCTTCTCAATTATGCCTTCTTTGATCAAACACAGACATCTGTGCATTCTTAAGCATTATGTGAAGAATTATTTCTGGCATAGATTCCCTTATGCATAGCTTAAAACTAAGAGCTATTATACTAGTAGTGTTCTATGCTAAAGTAATTTTGATCAACTCTCACTGCAGTTATAAACCCTGTGAATGTCAGAGAGAAATTGAATATTATACAAAGATTTGAAAGACAACAGCTGTGGACAAGCTGTACAGCTGGCACATTTTAACTTGTCATAGCTGTAGAATGCAATTGACAAGTGTAGTTCATTCCCAGCTCTTGATTGCTTACCTTTAAAATACAATTACACACTGCAAGTGAGCTTTCTGTCTTTTAGATAAAGAAAGAGAAAGAAAAGAGAGGAGGAGGAAATGAGAGATGGAGAGAGAAGTGGGGAAGAAAAGTTCTGTCTTTACATGTGAACGAGGGAAGGAGAAGTGAGATATTAAATGAAGGTTTTTCAATCATTTAATGGTTTAACATGAAACAATGATTGATCGGGGGGGGGGGGGGGGGTGCAAATCTGCTGCTCTATCAAGACAGGATGCCATAATTGGCTCAAAGATATTTTGAATCATACATATTACAGAATCATTAGGGTTGGAAGGGACCTGAGGAGATCAGCTAGCGCAACCTCCCTACCAAGGCAGGCCCACCTAGATCAGATTACACAGGAATGTGTCCAGGTGGGTTCTGAATGTCTGCAGAGGGGGAGACTCCACAACCTCCCTGGGCAGCCTGTACCATTGCTCTGCTACACTCCGCCTCATGTTGAGGTGAAACTTCTTGTGGTTGAGTTTATGGCTATTGCTCCTTGTCCTGTTGCTGGGCATCACTGAAAAGAGTCTGTTGCCACCCTCCTGGCACCTGCCTTTATGATGTTTATATGCACTAAGGAGATCCCCTCTCAGTCTTCGCTAAACAGGCCCAGCTCCCACAGTCCCTCCTCGTAAGCAAGATGCTCTAGACCCCTGATCATTCTTGTGGCCCTCCACTGAACCCTCTGCAGTAGCTCCTTATCTTTCCTGTACTGAGGAGCCCAGAAAGGGACCCAAGGAGCCCAGAACTGGGTTCTCAACTAAGGATGCACTAAATTTAAGTCTTTAAAGTTTTCATACAAAGAACTCCTGTAAAGACATTCCCCTTAGCACATTTGAAGCAAAGTAAATACCTTGAATAAGGTAATCTGACAACTTAAGCAATGGTTGACTCATCAAGCTGATGCAGTGATTGAAGTACTTTTTTTACGTGTTTTACATTAGCTAAACTAACTTTTTATGTGCAGAAACATGGTGGGGGAGAAAAAATCCTTATGATTAATAAAAAATGGGCTGTAAATAAAGCAGAATTTATTACTCACATACTTAATTATCCAAGGTATGCTTCAACACTAGATTATGCATATGTACAAATCAATTTCTAAATTTCAGTGTTTGCCAGCAAGTTGGGGGTCAAAAGTTCCCACTTTAGTTAATGACATCTAGAAGGCTATTCAGTTTACCTTAAAAATACTCATCTCTGTTTTGTCAGCTGAAAAATTACCCAAACTCTGTGAATGCATGAACAAAATCTTCACTGGATATAGCAGGATTAAGACGTCTAGCAAACCTCTTAAATAACCATGGTGGGAGCTACTTGCCTACACATGGTATTTCATAACACACAGTCTTATGAACCTTTCTGTACCCTGCTTAGATTCCAGCTAGCATTCCAAGATCATGGAGGAGTCCTATAAATTCTCTGTCACCTCTGCCAGTTCTGAAAAGAGGTCTGGGTATCTATAGCAACCTGCTGGAAGTTTATCAGTAGTCTTCAGATGCTTCAACTATGACAGTCAACCTCACCTCTTTAGCCAGCAAGATCATGGAACAAATGCTCCTGGAAGATATGCCAATGCATATGGATGACAGGGTGGTGATTAGAGACAGCTGATACGGCTTGATCAAGCCATCATACCTGAATAATATGCTTGATCAAACAAATCATGCCTGAATAATATGGTGGCCTTCTGCAGTGGAATGACTGCATCAGTAGAGAGGAACAAGTCATCGACACTGGAAAACGTTTCTGTGGAATTTCCCTGGAAATATTCAGGGTCAGGTTGGACAGCACTTTGAGCAACCTGACCTACTGAAAAAATGTTCTTGCCCATGGCAGGGGAGTTTAGAGTGATTGATCTTTAAAGGTTCCTGTCAAGGCAAAGCATTCTGGAATGCTATGGTTCCAATTCGAGATCAAAATTAACCTCTGGCTCATCTGCCCAGCTGTGCACATTTCCAGCCTACTGTGCACCCCATAATCTGTGCACTGGGTAGATAGAGTGAGAACAAAGGGAAGTCTTAAAGCTGTGCAAACACTTCAACAAAAGCTATGATATTAGTGTGTTATCAATGCTCTTTTGGTCAAAAGTCTAAAACAGCACAATATGAGCCACTATGAAGAAAACTAACTCTACCTTAGCCAGGCCAGTACAATGTTTTACTCACTCTGTTTGACATCTAAATTAAAAAATACACAATGAAGAAATAATCAATGCAGGATAAATGCACAAGTGTTTGGGAAGAGCATGCTTCCAACAATTTTCAGTGACATAGTCTCAGACTTGAAGGTTATCCACTGCCGTATCTCACAGATAACTCTTTTTTTTCCCAGTGCTCTTCAGTAATTTATATTTTTTTAAAATATGAAAGAAAAATTGTAAGGATTTTGAGCTGCTAGACTACAAATCAAAATTTTCTAACTAAATGAATTTATACATTGGTCTATAATTTAATGCCTAAAATAAAAAGAATATGTTGGAAAAAAAGAAGAAATTATTTTCTGATATTGTCTTACATACTGTATTCTATCAATAAAATGCCCTGAGGAGCAAGCCATGCACATGTAGGCCTATGCATGTTAAAATATACGTAAGAAGTGATGTTGCTTCATAAAACAAAATAACTGCTTCAGTAAGATGAGGCATACCGCCTGCAGAGAAGGAGTTACAAAATATATCATTCCTTTAATGGGGGAAAATGAGAAACATAAGGTAATAAACTTTGCGAAAACCTAAGAAACAATAAAAAATAATGAAACTTTAGAATATAAGCACTCAAAAAGTAAGCTTTCAGAAAGTTACCTGAAAACTCCACAAACTTTTCAACATGCTAAAAATTGTGCTGTTGTTGCAAAAGAGAGGTGTAATTCTGGGAATACTAGTGAGTGTATTGCCTGGGAGGCATGTGAAATGTTATATTTTTCTTCTGGAATGGTGTGGTCAGTTTCTGGCATTAACTCTTAAAAGACAAAAGTACACTGAAAAGTGATATCTTTATTTCATTATGCCTGATTGCGCTTTGCAAACAGTCCTAAATACACAGTGCTCATGTTCCAAAATTACATAGTGCAATCCAGCTCTACTCAAAAAACTACATTACTACACTTGGACTTCAGTATGATTGAGCTAATTAGCCTAGTTTCTCAAGTGCATCACTGTGCTGGCAGCAAAAGTGGTTTTATCAAAGCTGGATCATGTTATGCCAGTTTGGACAGACAGTGCACAATACAGATACATTTCCAGAGTGACTGAAAGTAAAATGTAGTAAACATACTGAAAATGAAGTATGAAAGTTTTGGAACCAAAAAAAAACACAACCAAACAAAAAAACTCAGCAAATTTCCTTTCAAAATGCTTTTCAAAAAATTCGTCTTTCAAAATAGCTTCTTTAGATGAAGAAAAGTGTTGCTAGTAATGTTATGTTACAAATATTAAAGTTCATTTCATTATTCTGTGAATATGTAGTGTAAACAGTACTGTAAGCTTGTGTCAATGTGCTTCTTTTCTACCTACAATTTCTCTGAGGGAATTAAAATGTGACTCACTGATGTGTCCCAAGCAGCATTTTTAAACATTTATTAATAAAATTCATGTAAAAAACATCAGCTAAGTATAGAGGGATAGTGGCTGATACCCTTACAGTTAATTTGAAATCAAAGGAAGAATGTCATTGTTTTCTTGCTAAAAACATTAAGTGTAAACCTTTTCAACACCTTGACTTTTCCCTGGAAAAGAGTCACAGATATGTTATAATCTCTATCTCTGTTCTTTCAAAAATATTGACTTTCTTCTATGGTTTCTAAAGCTCTATGTTTTCTTCCACTCCCTCTATTAGAGGTTTACAGCATTGGTAGATAAAGGAAGAGCAACTGACATCATCTTCCTGGACTTGTGCAAAGCATTTAACACTGTCCCACATGACATCTTTGTCTCTAAATTGGAGAGGCAAGAATGTGACGGATAGACCCCAGGTGTCAGTGTTGGTGCCAGTGATGTTTAACACCTTTGTCAGCAGCAGGAAGAGTGGGATTATGTTTACCCTCAGCAAGCTGTGTGGCGCAGTCTACATGCTGGAGGAAAGAGATGCCATAGAGAGGGACCTTGACACATTTGAGAGATGGGCCAATGCAAGACTCATGAAGTTCAACAAAGCCAAGTTCAAGGCCTTGCATGTGGGCTGGGGCAATCCCAATTACAATTAGAGGCTGGGCAGAGAACGGATTAAGAGCGGCCCTGAGGAGAAGAACTTCTGGGTGTTGGTTGATGAGACACTCAACATGACCCAGCAATGTGTGTTGGCAGCCCAAAAAAACAACTGTGTCCTGGTCTGCATCAAAAGAAGTGTGACCAACAGGACAAGGGAGGTGATTCTTCCATTCTCCTCTGCTGTCATGAGACCTCATCTGACCTAATGTGTTCAGCTCTGGGCCACACAAAGTAAGAAAGATGTGAACCTGTTGAAGCAGGTCCAAAGGAGGCTATGAATTTGATCAGAAGGCTGCAACACCTCTCCTATAAAGAGAGGTTGAGAGAGTTGGGCTTGTTCAACCTGGAGAAGAGAAAGCTTTGAGGAGATATCAGAACTGCCTTCCAGTACCTAAAGGGGACTTAAAAGAAAGACAGAGACATTTTACAAGGACGTGTTGTGATAGGACAAGAATTAATGGCTTTAAACACAAAAACATTAGCTTTATATTAGATATTAGAAATAAATTATTTACTACGAAGGTGGTGAGACATTGGAAGAGGTTGCCCAGAAAGGTGGATGCCCAATCCTTGAAAGTGCTCAAGACCAGGTTAGATGGGGCTTTGAGCAACCTGGTCTAGTGGAAAGTGTCCCTGCTCACTGCAGGGGGTTGGAGTTAGATGACTTTTAAGGTCCCTTCTCACACAGACTGTTCTATCATTCTTCTAGTTACATTTGTTAATAATGAATTATTAGATTACCTCAGAATTCTTGTCTATATACAAGATGCTACTTCCTCTGTCTCAGTGTTCCAAAGTTTTAGTCCCAAAGCATTGCCTGTTGTTATTCAGGATTTTTTTTTTTTTAATGCGTGATTCATATAGGAATATGAGGCCGGTTTCACTGATGTATTTTCCAATAATTAGTTCAGTGAAAGAGTAATTATTTCAGGCTTTTCAGTTACTTAAAATTATATTTTTTTCATGTGAATACACCACTTTTTTAAGACTTATTTGAAAAAAAAACCCAAACCTTGAAATCCTGGAAATTCTGGGCTGAATCAGAGTGCAAATTAGAACAGTCAGTATCTCTGTGGATAGAGCATTAATTCTGTAGATGTCTGTTAACCTGAAGACATATTAGATGAATTTATTAAATATATGGGTGTGAATTTGTTCCCTTTTGTAGACAAATCAATTTTAAATCTATCCATTAATATATTACTCTGGCAGAATTTAAATGTGTTCTATGAAAGTTTGCGCAGACCATGTCTGATATCTCAGCACCCAAAATCAAGAAGGGATTAGAAAACATATATTTGACTCCTGAAAAACATTAATGAACATAGTACATCTTGGGCTCAATAATTTTGGAAGTTTGAGCTATGTGAATTTTACTTAGGATAACAATTTTTTGTTTATCCCTAAAAAAAAAAAAAAGCACACCATTTTTTGAAGTACATATGTCTAAAATTTTACAATTTTTTTATCCCTAAATAAAAAAAAAAAAAAACCACCATTTTTTGCAGTACATATGTTTAAAATTAATTATTTTTAAATCCACATAATTTTCATTCATTTTTTACTTACTAGGTTTCATGCAATGTTAACAGGGCCACAAAAAACTGTACTACAATAATTTTACCCTGTCTAACAGTGAAACTTTAATCCTTTAATCAATTCCCTTGAATGTCCTGTAACTTCAAGAACTGAAGTTTAGTATTTGTAGTTTAATTCCAGACTTCCACAAAAGCATATTTTCATTCATCTATTATATTAGGCTCAGTTGTTTAGGGCAGAGTGGGAAATACTGGGAAATACTTCTCAGTACTAAACATATGACTTGGAAGTAAAGTCATTTTCTATGCATTTAAGTTGACCTTCAGCATAATGACTTCTTCCAAAAACTGTATTTCCACAAAAGCCAAATGCTTAGAACAATATTGGTATACAAAAGAAATTATATTGTTCTGCTTTCAGAGATACTGTTACAAAGCTGAAGCCAATTTTCTTACACAAATGTAAAATTTGAGTAAACAAAGAGGTACCTAAGGAGGAATAGTGTAATTGATATTATAGTAAGAGAGGAGTCACATGAAAAACGAATCAGAAATGCTTAGATTTATTTAGAAAATACAGAAAATCTGGAGAAATAATGGATTCAAAATTTAAGATTTTTATTGTTATAATAGCAAGAGTTATTAAATATAAAGATGAACCCCGCCTTGCCGAGAGGAAAATTTGCATGTAACATTAGATGCCTAATGCAGCAGTTGTATTCTGTACCTGGAAATCAGCTCAGTATCCTAAACAGAGCAATCTGGTGCTTCTTTTGATGATTGAAAGTATTCCAGATATTCTTCAGGTACCCTTTCAAAATGGTGGCGTCTGTAGGTAATGCTATATATGCCACCTTCATGGAGACATCTTAATCTTCCTAGGGCTTCTTGGATACTATCAAACTCCTCTATCTAGACAACAAAACCAAGGCCATTCCAGTATGTACATGTGATCAAAGAAAAGGATTCAGCTACCTACTCTTGGTGTCTTCTGTCATTTTATGTGCTCTGAAATAACTTGTCATCACCTTTGTATCAAGATGAACGTCTCTTACTGTCCAGGGTCACATCATCCAGGCCTATGCAGGAGATACCGCTGACTCAAATATCTCATTGTCATTAACCAGCCTAAGTTTAATCGGTGAAGCCCAATAAAGGTCTCCTAGTTGCTGGTTTAGTAGAAGGATGAGACTAGCAGGATTTTCAAAAATTAATTTGCTGGGATTTATTTCCAAATATTTGTACTATCTATGGATGTTACCCAGACAGGAAGTACTTTCAAAGGAACAGGTAATTTTTAATGAAATCAGTTAAAAATAACATATTTAGATGGAAAAGCTATCGGTTCCTAGTTCCATATATGTCCTTCTTCAGTACCCGTTTTCTTAAGCTATTAGGTGTAGTGCTTAGTGAGGTTTTCACACAGTGGAAACAAAATTAAATTTGTTGATGGAGTTGATTTACTGTAAAACAAGTTTTTACTGTGTATTAAAGAAATGAAGAAAAAAGATTAGAATTTATTTTTCAGATCTATTGCAGTGCACGACACTAGTAATTATTTGATTAAAATCAAATCTGACATGTTGATAATATTATAATTAGTAATATTTCTATGACTTGCTGGGAGGTGACATGCTAATTTTGGCACACAGCTTGAGACACTGGCTGGGAAGCAGATTGAGCTAACTTGTTGAGTGGTCTCCCTCCTGTCTTCCATTTTTATGGTGTGTGGTAAAATGAATCTTCTTAGTAAGGCTAGAAAAAATGCCATGAATTCTCTTTTCATTCATAGTTTCAGCTTGCTGGTTTATCTTAGCATTTACCATCACTGTAGATGCATAAGTAACAGCTGTTCTATTTAACAGATATATTACTAAGAATGATTATAGAGTCATAGAATAGCTTATGTTGAAAGCAACCTTTTAAGGACATCTAGTCCAAACACCCCTATAGTGAGCAGGGATGTCTTCAAATACACCAGGTTGCTGTTCAACATGACCTTGAATGTTTCCAGGGGTGGGGCATCTACAGCCTGTCTAGGCAACCTCTTCTAGATTCATTGCTCCATTCTGGTTACACTGTTCCACACTCATTGTAAAACAATTATTTCTCACATCTAGCCTAAATCTACCTTCTTTTAGTTTAAAGCCATTATCCCTTGTCTTATCACAACAGATCGTGTTAAAATGTTTGTCCCCATCTTTCTTATGAGCCCCCTTTAACTAATGAAAGGATTCTTTAACATCTCCTGGAGCCTTCTCTTCTCCAGTCTAAACAAGGAGAGGTGTTCCAGCCTGCTGATCATTTTCACAGCTCTCCTCTGGGCCCACTCCAACAGGTCAATGTTTTTCTTGTACTGAGGATTTCAGAGCTGGAAACAGTACTTCAGGTGGGGCAGAGTGGGGCACTCTCTTATATAGTACTTCAGGTGGGGCACTCTCTTACAAGAGTGGAGAGGAGCAGAATCACCTCCCTCAAACTCCTGGCCATGCTTATTTTGATGCAGCCTAAAATATGTTTGGCTTTCAGAATTGCAAGTGCACGTTGCTGGGTCATGTCCAGCTTTTCATTTACCAGTACCCCCAAGTCCTTGTCTTCAGGGTTGCTCCCAAATTCCTTCATCCCCCAGTGTGTTCTGATGTCAGGAGTTGCCCCGACCCAGCCATAGGACTTGCACTTGGAATTGTTGAACCTCATGTGATTCACATGAGCCCACTTCTCAAGCTTGTCCAGCTTCCTCTCAAAGCCATTCTATCCCTCAGAAATGTCAACTACACCGAGTTGGTGTCATCTGCAAACTTGAGGAGGGTACGCTTGCTCTTACTATCTGTGCCATTGATAAAGGTACTAAACATTACTGGTTGCAATACAAACCCCTGTGGGCCGCTGATCTAGACATTGTGCCATGGGCTGCTACACTTAGATGGGACCATCCAACCAGTTCAGGAGGAAGAGGACTTTATCAGGAGGTTTCCCTTGACTGGATGTCTTGTAGTAAGCACCAACTACTAGTTTTCCATTGTTTACTCAGTCTCTAATTCTTACACATAAGCTTTCAACCTGCTTGTGGCCATTCTTCAGAGACATTCACACTCTATCTACTTTTCGACAGAGAGCAACCACTCCCTCCCTCCCTCCCTCCCTCCC
>JANRGW010002502.1:0-18714 GCA_024733675.1 Psilopsiagon aymara | reverse complement strand
CATCCCTCCAGGAGCAGAGGGAAGAAAAAGGGGGAAGTGAGTGAACAAACTGCGTGGCTGATTTATGGCCTAAACCAGGACACTGTCATACAACTGTATTGATTTTCTGGAGACAAAACCTAGAAAATAAGCCATACCAAAGCAAAAAACTTCTACATGTTTAATTAACTGTAAAGAAAAAGTATAGATTTTTCTCATTCCTGTCTTCGCTGGCATAATCTCCATTTGGAAAACAGTGTCTGATCTCAAAACTGTTAAACATCTAATATCAGTGTTTCAGGTGGGGTACCACTGCGTATGAAAACACATTTCTTTGGACATCTAAGTGCCTGTTCCAGGCGGGTAATTAGACAGAAAATAAAAGAAAAAACTGTAAAGAACTGTGATAAGGTATCTACAAACACATATTAAAAATTTTAAATAAAACAAAGAAGCTATTATAAAGTTTTGATGCCATGTCTGGCTATGGTATGAGACAAGAAATCGATAAAATGCCTCAAACTGAAGATCTCCTAGTGTTTAAAAATTTGTTAATACTGTTTGGCTGGTTGAGAAAGTGACAGACTAAGGAAAGTTGGAGAATTCCTTTCCCTCAAAGGAATTCTCTTACTACTAAAAAATATGGAAGCAAGCTCTCAGTGTAGAAAAACAGGTAAGAAATGTTACAAAAATCATAGGAAAAAAATCTTTAGACTTGCCAAGATGAAATTCACCTATACAGAGTCCTACTTCCCTCTGCTATATGTTGGGCTGCTTTGTCTTTTTTTCCACAGTAGTGCTTACCTGTACCACAGCAAAGAGTTTCATGATCTGTATCTTCATTATTTTGCTCAAATTCACAGCTGCTGCTTCAAAAATCTACAGCCTGAGATATATCACTCTTAATGCACTTGAAATGTGCAACTAACCTGTGCAGGTGTTATTGCCATTTGTATAGGATTTATAGATTTTTGTAGCTCAGTAAAATCTAATGAAATCCCAGGTGAATGACAAAATTCCTGTTGTTTCTAGGCATGTGAGTGTGGGAAGGGAAGCCATGTGAACCAAATGCTGGAGATATGACATCTTCTATTCAATGCAGTTCTATGAAACTTTCCTTCACTTTGGGATCTGTGTCCAAATGGTTACTGAGTATGTCCAAACCTAAATATCATTTAGAGGAAATAGTGACAGCATAAAATAGGGATCCTGTTTTCTAAATGTCAGTCTGTAACCAAAACGTTCTGGATTTAACTGCAAAAAACCCAGACTTATTTGAAAAAAACACAAACAAAAGAAAGTTAAATGATTCTTCAACCTGAAGGTAGAACACTTTCTTGAAGTTCAGCACATCTAGACTCTGCTTCTGCTCCAGCAAACACTATGGCATGAAAGAGCTTCAGGTAAGAACACCATGAGTAACTCCAGCATCTTGTGTCACCTCAGGTATTCATGGAACATCAGTAGACAGGGCAAATTCATCAGTGATACGACCTGTTAGTAGTTTGAATGTAAACATATTCACAGGGGAAATGGGGATGAACGTTTGGTTTCTATGTTTTATTTGAAAGCTGTACTCTTGAAGCTTTCTTAAAAATGAGATGTACTATAATAAAAAGATGCTGTGACTTCAAGTCAAATAAAGTAGTTTGTCAGAAAAACTCTGCATTTATCCCATTTTTAATTTTTTTTCTGTGCTTTAAGTTTTCATTTAATTCAAATATAACAGAATGCGATTCAGAGTAACAGATGCATCTTACGGAAAGAAGATACAATTTGTCAACCAGGGACATGGCACACAGGACATTAAGTTATTTTATGTGTCTCATAGGTTGAGAGCTTTACCATGAAGACTTTGACCTTTTATATATGAGATTTTTTGCCTGTTTTTAAAAATACTATTGTAGTAGAGAAAAATTGAAGCAGTGTTCAAGGGCAGGTTGGACAGGGCTTTAAATAATCTGGTCTAGTGGAAGGTGTCCCCACTCGTGGCAGGGCACTTGGAACTAGATGATCTTTATGGCCCCTTCCAACACTAACAATTCTCTATATAGAGACTTTGAAAATATCTGTTATTAATATGAACATCATATGAGTATGGTCCTCGACACTGGCAGAATAACTTGCTCAGAAGGAAACAAAAAAATTGCTACCACAGGTAAAGTGAAGAAGGATGTGTCAGTCTCTGTGGGATGTAAGGTACTCATTTCAGTCATCGCTTATTTTATGTATTTAAACCTGAAGATGTTTTACTTTAAAATATGTTTTTAAACATGTTGTTGTGATTTAAAGATCCTACTGATTACACCAAATGCAGTGGGTACTTTTGCAGTCAAATAAAAATTCCACAGTAAGAAAATTTCCATTGTCTGACCCAGTGCTCATTGAAATTGAAAGACAGGAAATCTTTTTTGTTTCAGTTAGCATTGAAGAAAGCTTTAAGAAAAGGAAAAATCTTTGGCCATAGTCTCTTCTGTACACTATTTGGGAGCTAGGAGCGTACTTTTGTAAATTTCACTGAAAACACCACCAAAAAATTTCTATCTGATAGACCTATCTAGATGTTAATTGTGTGATTTCTACAGAATAGCATATTGGTAAACCACAACATTGTGCACCCATAAATTTACCAAGACCTCTCTTTTTTGGTAGCTTTTTTGTCAATAGTTTTGATCTAACTCCTCTACAGCAAGATGAAATTGTCATCTTGTGTTACCTCTGATGAGCTTTTCTTCCTGTTTTTGCTTTAAGTTTTCCTCTATCATCATTATTTATAAACTTTCATGTGGTAGATCACATTGGATAAAAGAGTCTTGGAGTTTGGCTCCACCAGCCAAATATATCCACTTTTTGATTTCATATTACAAGTGCATGTACATTTACGTGTGCATATACAGGTACACATACATATGCATATGCATATACACATACAGCTCACTACCATCACTGTTTAGCATTTCTTTGATATAGCATATCAGTATATTTTAATTACTGTATTCAAAACTTAACACATTTCTTAAATCATTTTTCTTTGACTTCTTTTTTGTCTTAGCAAGAAAGGAAAATACCTCAATGGTGGTTTTTTTACCACAAGGACTCATACAAAAACAAACCTACTGAAAACAGTTTTTCATCACCTTTCTCACTGTAACATTTAACATTTTTGTTGCTCAGTGTAAATCAAAACCTGAAAAAAAAAAGTGCTTGCTTTTCTTTAAAACTACTTCTTTTTCCCTCTGTAACCTTTGACAAAAAATGCCAAGTTGGACAGTGTCCTTGATGTTAGCTTTCTCATCAGACGGAAAACAGACCACCTCTTATGAAATAGTTCTGACAAGTCTGTTGCAATGCCAGCTTTTCTTTCTGCAGCTGTGTTGTGAGAAAGATAGTTTCCCCTGAATGCATCTTTGTTTTAAGGGGCTCTAATTTTAAGTATGCTTAGAAGTTCCTCTCTCTACAAGCTGTAGGCTCTGGCAATTTCTGAGGAATATTTGCATATAGTAATTAATGGGCACAGATTGCAGACAATCATAGAATCATAGAATAGTTAGGGTTGGAAAGGACCTTAAGATCATCTAGTTCCAACCCCCCTGCAATGAGCAGGGACACCTCCCACTAAACCATGCCACCCAAGGCATTGTCCAACCTGGCCTTGAGCACTTCCAGGGATGGAGCATTCACAACTTCCCTGAGCAACCCATTCCAGTGCCTCACCACCCCTACAGTAAAGTATTTCTTCCACATATCCATTCTAAACTTCCCCTGTTTAAGTTTGAACCTGTTACTCCTTGAATTATATATTGCTGTTCTGTTGCTGCAAGTCATCTTTGACATTTGCTTTGAATTTAAAAGTTTAAAGAGAAATATAAAGAACCATCACATGCAACATTTTCTCCAGCATTTCTTAATATTTATCAGAAAATCAAATTACAAATAAATTATGCACTAATTGCAGTGATAACATGAAGCATTCTAAAACAAATTGACAGTGCCTATGATATATATATATGTCTAGTTATTGTATAATTAAAGGAAGAATGAAGTCTAGTGTAAAAAAATGGTCTTTTGAATAAACATTGAAAATATTGTTTAATGACCCCTTATTAAACAGCAGTAATTAAATTTGTGCATACAAAAGCTTTTGGAGGGAATAATTTGTATCAAAATTTAATTCACAAAAAAGTTAATAAAGTTGCTAGAGACATTTCATTAAATCAATTTTTGTATACTCCAGAAGCTGAATAACTAGGTGAATACGTAGATGTATCTATCGACATATATACTTCTGGTGGTCCATTTATATCATAGCAGATGTCTATACCAAACTTTATAAACCTGGAAATCATTTATGACAGGAATGCTAACATTAACTGTGGCCCACTAAATAATGCTACATTTTGCATAGAACTTCTCCATTTAACTTTTTATTGTGTACTGATGTAATTCAAGCCTTGGTGGAGGATGACTCTGTGTGTATGGTAATGCAGTCATAATGATTTTCCTAAAATATTATTAAAATATCCCATTTTATAAGGAAATCCTTAGAAAGACAAGTTATGGAATAACATTGAATGCGCAGTGTGACAGCATAAAAGATTACTCCAGTTTTAAAAATGCATTATTATTTTATACGGCAGTCGCATTCTGTCCAACTACTAAGTAGAACAGATGTGGTAGAAGAAAGAGTTAGACACATTGACATATTTCTGACCCATTCCCACCTTTCCCATGTATTTTCTGAAATGAAGCTGTAATTATTATGCGTGTTGCAGGTTATGCTGACGAGCTGATAGAGGAGGTTGTCAAATTACACAGCACACAATCACTCAATTACACAGTAGAAGAAAGAGTGGAGTCGGATTTCCAAATCTGTCTACAACACATAAGTTTCCAGACAAATAGAGTGTTCTGGAAAGCCATATGTCACACTTAGGCAAATTAGACATGCATATGTTGTGAACAAGAAAACACCCACAAAAAAAAAAAAAAAGAGATGAACTGTTTGTAAGCTATCAAGTGAGATCCAGATCAATCATTCTCTACAAATGAGAGAGAACTAAAATGATATACATTCCTATATCCAAAAAGGTTCAACCAGTTCTGCTCAAGTGGGTACTATTTTATACTCTTCCTTTGGTGAAAAAAAGAAAGCTATATAGTGTGAAAACACTACTGATGAATTCAAAGCGTGTAACACCTTAATCAAATACATTACCTGACCACAGTCAAAGAGAAATATGAAAGAGGTTTTTAATCAGTTAAAAAAGTATAATTTCAAAAGAGCCATAAGCAGCTTCACAACTAAAGAACACAAAATCTTCTATTAAATTAATGATTCTGGCACATCAGTCATAATAACTATGAACCAAGGAATAAGTAACTAAATATTTATGCTACCTGAAAACTTATATTATAAAAGAAACCAAGTTATTCAACAGTGCCTTTGGGTGGCAGCATAGTCTACCATTTTTCAGAGATAATAATACTCATTTTTTGCTTGTTTTGGGGTGTTTTCAACCTTTGTAGTGATCCATTTGATTTGGAATGCTCCTCTCCCTAAATTACATAAGCAATAATTAAGATTTTTGGATACACTTTATCCTTTTTTTACAGACTTTTTCAGACAGCAAAGAAAAGAGGAGTAAGGAAGGAAAGCAAAAGCAAAAACAAAGGCGGGAATGTGTTTTCTATTAAGTGACATTTATTTTGGTTTTGATACTTGAGCCACTTCTATCTAAGAAAAATAAGAAATAATCAGTTATGTGGGAACCTTAATGAACCTTTACACTTTAAATTGAGTAATAAAATTCATAAGTCTTCTCCCTTAGGTTTTTTTCCCCTATAACTACTTATCATCTTGTAGTTCTGAAGATATATGTGTATAATAGAAGAATAATTATTCTCCTCAAGTTCTGTTGTGATGATCCTAATCACAAATCTGTATTTTCTTCCTGTTTATATCTTCTCTCAGATGTATTCTACTGTGCTTCGGTGTACCATTGACACATGTCTTCAGTAACAGATGATAGAATTTGTCCCACTGTGTCTAACTGTTTCCAAGCCAGGCATATAGGTAGAAGAAAAACCATAAACATGCAATTTCAAAGTTAACCAATATGTTAGGACTAATGATTTTGCTACAAATACTTACTAATCATTGTCCATCAGTGTTTTGGCTTACTGTTGACTTCTACCGGCTGTGAATTCTTGCCCTCTCCAACTGAAGATCCCAAGATCTTCACACTGTGAATGACTCAGAGTAAGTAGAGAATGACTAGAAAGCCCTAAACTGCTTGGGCTTTCATTTCTTTTACTAGTCATATTTGGCTTTGTTTAAAGAGTTTCTGCAAAACATAAAATATGGTAGTAATATGGGTTACAAATTGTGCTATGTTGCCATTTTAAACTATATAAACTGATTATACAATTGTTGAGAATATGATCTCACAAAAATAGTGTAATTAATCCTTTCCTGAAGGTGAAATTTAAATACCTCACTAGTCCAAATGTCAAATACAAAATGCAGCTAGTGCCAAAGTTAACTGCGAATCTGTCATTGACAATAGAGCATTATTGCTCACATCCTATTATAAAAATGTTGGACTTCTCTACTCTGAGGATTTTAAAATTTTACCTATAATCCAGATCTTGTCTAACATGACATTTTGGAAGCATTAATAGGATAGCATGCTACTGTAGTTAACAGTAATTACCCAACTCCCCTATTGCTTAGCTACTTTTCTTTTTTCTTTTTTTTATTCTTCCTTTTTATCTTCTGTATTCTTCCTCTGTCTTCTACAAAGAACATGCTTGCATCAGATATTAAAGCAATATAAGCTCACACACGACCTCCCAAACAAAGAAAATCCAGGCCAGTCCAACCTGCATGTGAGGTACAGATATCACAGTGATTTGTATAAGTGACAGTACAGAACAAAACATCTATTATTGGATCAAAGATGCAGAAAAAACAGTACTTCATGCTTGACTTGCAAATTTGTGGAAGGAAAGAAGGAAGGAAGGAAGGGAGGAAGGAAAGAAAGAGGAAAGGAAGCAAGGAAGGAAGGGAGAAAGCAAGGAAGGAAGGAAGAAAATTATTATCTTGTTTGTTTACAACTCAAATTTGAGAAAATGCCAGGAATACTAGTACAGGAAAAATCAGAGGTAGAGAGTAGCTGATTGAAACTTTGGGCAATGATTGTGGACATGAAGTAAAGACTAAAAAATAAATATATGGGTCAATGAAAAAAAAAAGAGAAATGTATAATGAGGGGATCAGGAATAAAAAACATCTTTTTTGGTTATATATAATATGCTGAGTCTTTGGTTTCAGAAAGAAGTTGTATCATTGAAGTTTCCAGAAAGAAAATTATGTTTGAAGTTATCTTTACCCTCAAATGGGAATAAGGAAGCCTTTGAACAGAATAAAGCTGAAAAACTCAACAGTTTCACAATTTGCTATACTATTCTTTTCGCCCTAAGGCAGAACCTAATATATAAGGTGAAATCACGTGACTACTCTTGCTTGCTACTGTAGACTGGAAGGACAGCTTTTGTTTGCTTTGGTTTTTGGTTGAGGATTTTTACTGCACTTGTTTTATTAGTAGTGCCTGGACTGTTGCCCTGAGAAAAACAAAAAACATTGCTGTTCACATTTCATACCCCTGTGGTTGAAAATGCAAAAACTTTTACAGGCTTTGCTAATGTTTACACAGGTTAGGTTTGTACTGAAAAAGAGTATGGGAGACATATTTGGCTTCCTCTGGTGAGATAGCGTTGCCTGGTCTGTACCTGTCTCTATGAAATTTACACAAATATGTGTCCAAGTAATTAAATAAAACGTGATGGGATACATGAAGCAGTACTCATAGTTTGATTCTTTTCATATTTACAAGGAACTGAACCCGACCCCTAATCTCCACACATGAGGGTAAATGTGGCACAGAAGAAAGGAAAGTAGGAGCTACTGTTTTGCTGCAACATCAGTTTTGTCTGCTGCCTGTCTGGGTTTCACAGAAACAAAAGGTTTCACTCACTTCTGTTTTTGCTGTACAACTGCTGCATTCTGAAGATGTTTAAACAGATTCTGATGGAGCATAAGTATGTGAAAAGCTAATGCTTCGTGCAAACTCCCTGGCTAGCCACACATGAATTCAGTTTTCTCCAAAGATATTTGTCTAAATAATCAAAATAATATTCAGGACTTTACCTTTGGCTTTCAAAACTTCTGGGGTCATGAAATTGCAAGCATCCTTCCTGAGGATACCTTTAGGTCTACTTGACTGTGTCTTTGCACTAATAGCTTCAGGTCTTTTGAAAGAAAGGCACATGTTTGACAATGAAACCCTGTGTCAATCAAACATTTCTTCAGGACATTTTCAGCTTAGAAATTTAAGATTGAGACCTAACAGCTACAATAATAACCATCAACATTACAAAGTTATACCTTTGTAAACGTCTGCCCAGGTACCTGGAGGAACTCTCTTAATTGTAATTTAATTATGATAAAAGTAGGATGAACAGGGGACTGGAGCTCCTCCCATATGAAGATAAGATGAGAAAGTTGGGGCTGTTCAGCCTGGAGAAGAGAAAGCTGAGTAAAGACTTCATGGCAACCTTCCAGTATCTGAAGGGGGCCTATAAGGATGCTGGGGAGGGACTCTTCATTAGGGACTGTAGTGATAGGACAAGGGGTAACAGGCTCAAACTTAAACAGGGGAATTTTAAATTGTATATGAGGAAGAAATTCTTTACTGTGAGTGTGGTGAGGCACTGGAATGGGTTTCCCAGGGAAGCTGTGAATGCTCCATTGCTGATGATATTCAAGGCCAGATTGGACAGAGCCTTGGGTGGCATGGTTTAGTGGGAGATGTCCCTGGCCATGGCAGGGGGGGTGGAGCTAGATGTTCTTAAGGTCCTTTCCTACCCTAACTCTTCTATGATTCTATGATTCTTCCTATTTACTCTAAACTATCTCATGCTATCTTAGCTGTTTTCACCTTTTGAGAGTTTGCCCTAAGGATGATTCTAGGCAGGTTCTCAGTGCTTTAGCTAGGTTACAGAGTTCTCACAGTGGGTATACAAACTAACATTTACAATTATGAAAGGCAAGGTGTGTATTATGAATTTTACTGTGAATTACTGAGGGAATGCTGCTTCACGGTTTGGTTTCCCCAGGCTTATGCAGGTGGAAACTATGTTAAAGTTCTGCTAGCAATCAAGGTTTCTGGACACTTTCAGTCCCAAACAGTCAGAGATAAGTACACAAAACAGTGCAGGCCAGACAATAGGCAGCTTTGAGTCAAAGTTTCAATGACCGTTGAGTTTGAGTTTTTTTTAATCCACTGACTTACCTAATACCTGGTATAATATTTCAATAGATCAAAATAAATATTTTTTTTAACTGATGCTGTAATTAGCTTCTGAAAAAGAATTTCAGAACTTCATATCATTGATGCTTCATCACTTGAAGACTTTTAGGCAAGATGTGTTATAATTTCTAGAAGAAGCACTAGTGAAATTATCTATTGTTGTGAACTGAAAATGCCTCCATTTCAGAAACTACTAATTCTGTGGTATAATATGCTTTAAATTATACTGAGAAGGTCATGTCAGTTCACTTTAGACATAAAATCTGAGCATATAGGAGGCTTTGAAAACATGCCCATGTCATGCATATCTTAATGGGGGATGAAAATTTTCAGCTTTTCAGCTGATTGTGATTTCAGTTACCTGGATACCTCTAGCACTACAGATTATAATAGATCAAAAAGCAATGAATCATCTGTTTAGGTATGTTTCAGTCCAGATAGATTCATTCTGGCATTTGGCAAAAGGTAGATACAGCCCTTGAAATGAAAGCACTCATTGCCTGCAAAAGCTCAGTAATTTTACGTAATGGAAATGCATTTGATCATGTACAGTTCAATGTGCATAAGTAAACTGTGCAAAGGTATCATAAATTGATCATTAGCCTGCCATAAGAAAGATATATCCTTAAATTATTAATTCAGAAAAGAACAGAATTTTAGCATGCTTTCCAGATGTGCTAGAATCTTAGTGTAATGAACCTCTTTGGTGGGCTCCATGCTATCTCTGTGTCCATGCTACTTTTGTTATGTATACTTAGCTGCCCTGAAAAGATAGTAAGAGTTATCTTATTTCAGGTATTTACAGTGTAAAATGTATCAACCTGTTGACTATAGATGTAACTTTTCCACTAGGCAGTCACATTAATTCCACTTCTAACATGAGCACAGTTACAAGACGTCTATTGCTCACTGAGGTGGTTCTCTTATTCCAGGTATTTCAGATGACAGCTAAAGCAAGTATCAGGAGCAAGACCTATCTGCTTTCTTTTAATGACTGTTCAAGAAAAGTTGCCCATCAGTCAACTGTCCTACCACATTCTTGTGGTGACAATATTACTAATATAAATATAACTTAACTTCTGGAGCTGTAATACTCATCTTCCATTGAAAAATTTAGAATGTTTCCTGTAGAAAAAAATTAAAATAACATATGCTAGAGCTCTCTGGTTTACCTTTAAATATTTATTCTAATGTAAAAAGTGTGATTTTCAAGGGACACTGTGTTACTGCTGTTTGACTGTTTTAATTCCCTAGGTAAAATGCTCAGAAATAGTTATGCATAGATGTGGGGAATTTAAAAACTTCTCAAAAATTTCCACCTTTGCCTCAACTAAATGAAGATATCATCCAAATATGCAGGTGTGGTATTGATTTTAAATTTATTTTCCTTATTTCTGTTCAGGGCAAGGAAAGTAATATATGACTTTGCAATTGAACAAGCAAATTAAGAAACATTCTTGTACACTTACATACATACTTGAATCTTCACATTTAAAGCCAGGTAGATCTATCTGCAGATCCATTTGTCCTGAACAAAATACTTATTGGACTTTGCCAGGAGAATTCTTTATAAACAATTCAGTGGGACCTTGAAAGAATGAAAAGAATCAGACTTTGAAGGTGCTGTGGGGTACAAATAAATGTTTGATGGACGATTTTCTCTTCAGGAGCAAAAAATGACCCACGCTGGGAGCAACAATAATAATCATGATCATAACAATTAAGTGGAATTAACAAACATTAAGAACAAAAATAAAACCAACCATGATATAAATTAATTTTAAAGAAGTTATTACCATATTCATAACTAACCGTTTTCTACTTTGCCACTTTCTTCTCCTCAGGTAGTAAAACAGACCCCTACACATACAGTTCATCAATTTAAAAACTTCAATTTAAACTTCTGTTTTATAAATAATTCTGTATCTGCAAATATTTGTATCTTCAAATCACTGTGAATATGAATAATAAAAAAAGAAAAAAAGCTAAAAGCTTGACATTGGTAATCTTAAAGAAGAGAATTTCTTTCCAAATTCCAGAGGGGCTTAGGCTGAGTGATATGATTTTCAGGTGCAATAAGATTTTTAGACACATTTATTAGAAAGAGCAAGGTTGTGTTTACAAAACCAAAGGTCACTTGTCAATTCAGACAAAATCCCATCTCTATTTCTTCTCATGTCAGCAATCCTATATTTATTGCATCGCAGCTGATTTGTTTCCTGTATCTCTGTAAAAAATTGGTGAGTTGATGTCCTTTGCAAGCATGTGCTTCCAGTATCATTTAAGCTATTCCAAGCATTTGAGCTAAATCATTCATTTCCTTGAAAGAGATGCATATGAATTTTCTTTAATCGTATTGAATAACCTAACTTCAATGATATCCATATCCTCACTTGAATATTTGTGAGGTTTGAACCTGTTTCTAAATCCTCTTTGTATCAGAAAGTCATCTGACTGCTCCACCTTATGCTGACCTGTCCCTTTGCAGCCGCCATCAGGTAGGTGGACATCCAGAGGAAACGGCATCACCCGGGATTGCTTTCTGCTTTGAGAGTCAGGATTTAGAAAGCTCACGTATAAGCTACTGCTTGGGCTTCTGATACATCCTTCATTAACAGGGCTGCCATGCCACTGGAGACTTTCTAGGCTTCAGGTCTCACTGCTTCACATTTCAACTCAGTGCAGGGAGGATGCCAGCTCAGGCTTTATTAGCATTTTTAGCCCCCATCTTCTCCATTAGTAGAACTTCAGCTGAAACAAATGGACTGTTGCACTTACATGCTAGTACTCTTATTTAACCGAAATAGGACTAATACAATGAGATGGATTTGCACAGGGATATACACAGAGGAATATATATGCAAGGGCATAATACAGGGGTACAGGCTAATCCAAGTTTACTATGGTGAGATAAGTATGAATTAGGCTGTGCTAACGCAAAGCATGAAATTTTATTTGTCCTCGGGAATATATAGACTAGAGAAACAAGAGCAAAAAAAAGATGAAAAATAGTTGGAAAAAACATTTGAATTCTGGAATTTCTCTCCTGTGAGTTGTAAATATATTTCCAAGTTCTTGCCCTTACTCTACTGCACCATCCAATCCGAGTAATAACAATGCCTTACGAAAACACTGGTTAAAAACAATTAGCATGTTTTTAAAATCAGGCATTTCTAGAAAAGGCTACATGCAGGCACAATCCAAGCATAAAATGAGTACAAAATGTTTTTTTGACTGCAATTCTTTATGACAAAACACATACCAATGAGTTGGACTACTTTACTTCTACTCCAGAATGGCTGGGAAGCTGGTATTGGTGTTCAGAGGGGTACCTTCAAAGCTGTGTGTCTCTTCAGTTTATATAGAGGATGCTCCAAAACATTTGCCTCCACCTTGTGTATGATTATGTCTGAAGATGTAGTTAAGCCTGATGGTTGTGATTAACAGGCTCACAACAAAGCTGGGATTTCAAAAGGAGATAGGAGATTAAATCCTTTCATAAATCTGATTCATAGTAATTACAAAGTACTGAAAGTTGACAGGTGGGTCAGGGTAAAGCTGGAATGTAAACTTGTGTGCAAAATTAACTAAAACAGTAACAGAATCCATAATTCTTTGTAGAAGCCTGTTCTGCCATTTATCTAGGAGGTAAGAAATATGTTCACTTATTTCAAAGCTGCAGAATACTTCTGATTTCTTGATATTAAGCTTACCTTGTTAAAAAAGTCAGTGTTGGATATTCAGAATTTTATTTACTTCTTGTGGTGCTCATTCATGACATCATCACTGAAATGCTGCAATTGCTGTTAAAAAGCGATTGCACAGTATTGGGACATTCAGACTTCTGTGCCATCTTTTTTTGTCTCAGACATGTTTGATAACACAGCCAACTCAATCTTAAACTTTCCATCATTTTTCTCCTTTTTTTTAAAAAAAAGAAGTGCCAACTGAGAAGTGAACACAAAAGGAGTATTATATGAATGGATCAAAAACCTTGTAGCTGATGTATGTGTGATACGTTGTCTGTCAGGTTTTAAGTTCCTTTAGCCTGGGCTCATGTAGAACTCTTTCCACTAGCCCCTGGATGTTTACAATATTTTGTTAGTAGTTCTTACTCAGACAACAAAATTTCCAGCTGAAAAGAGCATTAATAAAAGCCATCATTGTGGATGATCTACTAGAAAAGGAGATCAATGAATTCTGCTGTGATAAGACAAATGCTCATAAAAGTAAAAAAAGCTGGCATCCCTGAGCTTGCTATGAGTCAAAGCTCCAAAGGTCTACAGGAGTTAAACAGCTAAATGGTCATTTGATGCATAAGTAGTCAAGAATGTATTGCATTTTATTCTACAAAAAAATCTCATATCACAATAATCATTGCCTAGGATGAAGAGAGCAAAACTCACAGGAAAAGTATTACTAATGATACTTTATGCAACACTGAAAGCTGATGATTATTACAGTAATGGAGGTGATATAAAAATAAAAATAGAATGTAACAGATTCTGTCTGGGATGGATATATCACTAAATTAATAATAGTACTAAACCTATTGATAACTAGTTTTTTAAAAAATGGCATAGCATAGACATAGGGTAAAAATCAGCAATATTCACATTCATTAATGGTTATTTAATCCGGTGATATAGATGGTATTATTTCTTGATCAACTCATGCTTCATATGTAAACAGTCAGGATGTCCATATGCTTGAGTAAGGACAAACTATTCTGATCTATGAATAAGAAGATTTTTCTACCTAGATGCATTTTTTTCATTGTTTGGATATAAGATGTGTTTATTTCTTGCTTCATCCTAAAAACTGCTTTCTAATAGTGTATTAGGAAGAGAAAGATTTTTATTTAATAAGTACTGAAAGTTGCTGTACTTTTCATGCAGGATTTTGGACACTATCACTAAATATATAGATGATATTTTTAAAAGCTTGTGAAATCATCTCAACATTTTTTTTCTTCATTTTGAACAGTTGCTTCATTTATAGGTCTTTTTAAACGGAATATCTACTAGAATTAAAAACAAGAAAAAGAAAACTTTTTTTAAAGGAACCTTGAGAAAAAACAGATTATACATAAAAAAAATATTTCCACGTTTTCATTTGGAATATTAAAGTATATTCCACTTCTGCCTGCAATTGTCCAAATTTCAAGACTTTTAATAAATCTAATGGGAATCCACTAAAGGTATATACTTTATATATCTTTATATACATAGTATATATATAAAATATAGTATACACCTTTATATACCTTTATATATATATATATAGTGTGTGTATATATATATATGCACACACAAAATTTTGCATCCTTTCTTTAAAGTTACAATGTCAAATCATGATTTTTTAGCTAAGAATCCTTTCATCATGAAATGAGGCATTTCAAACATTGTTCAAAGTACCCTAACACCTACCCCACCTCCCCAGCCAAATCTTATAAAGTGGTAGAAGGAGAGGAAGAGTGATTAAAAAGGGACCTTTAGGAGAAGAGCACTGACACATGGCAAAAAAAAATATATTTTCTTTGGTCTTGATGTCATGTTCCACAGGTAGGTTTTTGGATGGTGCCAGAAATCACTGCATTGACAAAGGTCGCATCCTAGGTAACCTCAAGATAAGAAGAGTGGACGAACTGAACCTCAGTCTTCTAAGTATTTGTGTGATTCACTTACAGTTATGAAACAGAAAACTTTATTGCTTTTCTACACAGAATGTATTGTTTAATAAATGAACTATAAGATTATTGCAAATTTTATTATCAAATTATAGCATGCAATAAAATTCATCTTTATGTTTGAATTAATTGACAGGACTAGTCATCACATTCTTCCCTTCAAAAATGCTATTAAATATTTTCAGAAAAATTTTAATTACTATTGATATTTAATCCATAAAATCCACTTATTTTTTATCTTCCAACTCCTATAAAATGAAACATGCTATGTTTCCTATTTGGTTTATTTTTTGAACATTAATATCACAATTTCACTCTAGAAAAGACAATCTTTACATTTAAATTTGTTGAGATGGTTTTGCCTAACAAAGACTTTATGTTTTCTTTTCAACGAGTCATCATCATCAGGGTAAGTGCCTTAAAATTATTTAAGGTATCATATTTTAAAAACTCATGCTAAAATATATTGTCTTATCCATTGTAAAAATTCCAACTTGTACATCACATATAAAAAATCTGAAAGTGAATTAATTTAGTCTTAGAGTCTAAAATACCCAGTGGTACCAATAGCAAATTAATTCACAAATGCCTTACAATACACTGGTTTCAATATTTGGTTTTTGATACACTAACAATCATACCAGTAAAAATAATGCTTGTATGTAAAATGTATTATTATTATTTTAAATAATAATTCTAACATAAGCAGTTACAAAAGCTTGAATATCAAACTGTCTTTTTTAGCAGATACAAACAAATCAGCTATGGAGCAGGACCTGAAACGTGATTGATAGTTCCAATTTGCTTTGGACTTGAGAGGCGCAGCAATCTGTCTTTTTCAGCCATACTATTTGCTATACTCAGAATTACAGATACAAGTACATGGATCTGGTCTTTCTTGCATGTTGTTAATCAGAAGTTGCTGCACAGACAATCACAGAACATTTATTAAAGTATCCTGACTTTTTGAGCTCTTTCAGTAGTGTAATGCTTGCACAAAAAATCCAATACTCCCAGCAGTGTGCTTAGTCATTGGCTAGAAGGTGAAGTTTGTCAGTCTTTCTTACAACGATGTCTTCAGCTGTACTGTGTGAGATTTGCTGTGCTACTATTCTGCTCACTTCTCAAGTTCTCATAACCAGGTGGTTTGTGCTCCTACAGGACCAACGCAGTTCAGGCACACTCATACTTCTTGTCTCAAACCACATACAAAGCAGCTAACTATGGCAACTGCACACAAAACACAGTTGTTACCATGTCTTCAGCTGGAAGAACACTTTCTGAGGATTTACAAATATCTTATCTATGTAGAATTTAATCAATTCTGCAGTTATAACTTCTCAGGAGTCCCCAGAAGTTTCAGATTCTTCCCCAGGAAAAACAAGACATTGATAAGTGTGATTTAGTATAGGCGCTGCCAGTGTTGCCTGGGGGAGTCTTCAAGGCTGTCCAAAATTTCCAAAAGGAGAGCTTCTGCACCAGTTAATCCAATGCTTTGTTGCAGAGGCAGCTAGAACTTCATCCTTCTCTCAGGGCAGCCCATCATACAGCAGTCCACTATATCATCCATGTAGATGACTAGCTAATGAGAACATGAACCACCTGGGGAACTAATGTTTTAAGTGCAGCTACAGCCTTGATACCTAGCCAAATGTCTTTAACAGCACAACCAGTTGAAATTTGATAGAATCATAGAATCATGGAATAGTTAGGGTTGGAAAAGACCTTAAGATCACCAAGTTCCAACCCCCATGCCATGGGCAGGGGCACCTCACACTAAGCCATATCACCCGAGGCTCTGTCCAATGCAACCCTTACAGCAAAGAACTTCCTCCTTATATCCAATTTAATCTTCCCCTGTTTAAGTTTTAACCCATTACCCCTTGTCCTATCAGTACATTCCCTCATGAAGACACGAATTCAATGGCTCTTGATGCAAATGTGTCATGGTTTAAGCCCAGTCAGCCACGTAGTTCACTCAATCATTCCCCCTTCTTTCTTCCCCCTGCTCCCAGAGGGATGGGGAAGAGAAGAATTCAACTCCCATAGGTTGAGATAAGAATAGTCCAGTATCTAAGGTGTAACACAAAACCACTACTGCTACCACCAATAATGATAATGACAAGAGTAATACAAGGGAAAAGAATACAACCACTCACCGCCTATACCCAGGCTGACCAAGCAGCGAGCCCCACCATTCCAGGTCTCTGCCCTCTGTTTTTACATCCTGGGCATGATGTGCTGTGGTATGGAATATCTCTTTGGTCAGTTTGGGTCAGGTGTCCTGACTCTGCTTCTTCCCGGCTTCCCCTTCTCCTTGGCAGAGCATGAGACTCAGAAAGTCCTTAGTCAGACCAAAACATTCTGAGCAGTAACTGAAAACATTGGTGTTACCAGTGCTGTTCCCAGGCTGAAAGTCAAAAACACAGTGTTGCACCAGCTATGAACAAGGAGAAAAAATGCCTGCTACTGCTGACCCCAGGACAAAATACTATTACAATTTTAAGTGGAAAAAACTTTTAACTGGATAAATATTAATTTTACCTCTTTTTCCTTAAAATTGTTGAACTGAAATACTTTTTAAAATTTAAACTGGGAACTCCAAATAAAACTACTTAAAAATTTCATTAGCATTTCCAAATTTATTTGCTCTTACTCTAAATATTTTAAATTATTTCCAGTTTCTGAGTATCTAAGGTCATTTAACATCAGCAGTCGAGTGTTTCAACCCATTAGCTAGCTTGAATTTGAAAGCCACCTTAGTGGATTACATCTCTCCCTGAGGCTACTTCAGATATCATCTTCAGTATTGGCCTCTTCTTTTCCAGTTACACTAGTGTGGACATCTTTAATGTAGTCTAACGACCACCACAAACTACATTTCCTATAGCTTTGTTTTTTGTCTGGGCTGTGGTAATCTGCTCAATTTAGTACATGCTTCCGCACATTCTTCACAGTTCATGCACCCTCATTAACTCAGTCTCCTTCCTATTTTTAACTGTCACCTGCATTTATCACTTTGGCAAACCCTTACCATATACTGTTTGCTTTCACTGGCAATTGTCTATAGACTTTATGTCATCCTTTATTCCTTAATTCTCAGAATCTTTCATTGTTTTGCGTTTGTTAACCTTAAGTCTGTAAAACGTACTATTCCTTTTTCGCCAGTGTTTAGTTTCCTTTCATACAAGACTGCTTCGGTTTTGATTTATCTTGATGTTTCTTTCACACTCCCAAATACATAATGCTTTTCTTCATTCTGTTAAATTGTACTGGATTTGCATGGCAGGATTCTGGTAGCAGGGGCTACATCAGTGACTTTTGTGAGAACCTGCTAGTGGCTTCTCCTATGTCTGACAGAGCCCATGCCAGCCAGCTCCAAGATGGACATGTCAGTCACCAAGGATGAGTCTATCAGCAACAGTGGTAGTGCCTCTTGGTTAACATAGTTAAGAGGGGGAAAAAGTTAATTCACAGGAGGAATCGATACTGAAGAAAGGAGTGAGAATATGTGAGAGAAACAGCTCTGTAGATGTCTAGGTCAGTGAAGGAGGGGAGGAGGTGCTCCAGGCACTGGAAGGAAAGAGAGGGAAAGAGAAGAGGAAGGGAAGGGAAGGGAAGGGAAGGGAAGGGAAGGGAAGGGAAGGGAAGGGAAGGGAAGGGAAGGGAAGGGAA